>VOMN01052977.1:1315-43254 GCA_014899125.1 Orchestia grillus | reverse complement strand
GGCATAGAGGCCCAAACATCTTCAAGATATTCAAGATATGCAAGATTGGTGTGCAATGTCAGTGTTTGGTGAAGAGCACATACAGATTGCAAGAGTTTGGTCAGACACACTTGACGGTCTAGTAAAATTGAATTGAAATGAAAAATGATCGAATGTATATTTTAAACCTGAGACAAAAGTACAATAAAATCGCTTTGTACGCCCATTTAGCATATAAACATACATTTGTTCGTTGGTTTGTTCCGCTCACATTAAACTAGCCAGCGGCTTCCAGACTAGTTATCAAAAGAAGTGACTGAAAAAATTGAGGGAAGTTATGAGTAATTTAGTTAAACTGAATAATAAACCCAAAAAATAACACACAGCTTCAGAAAAGAATAAATTCGTATACTGTACGTTTATTTTTTGTACTGTAAGGTTTATTCGGTTTCGTATGTCCACTGTTATCCGGTTAAACTCAATTACGTAATTATGACTTTACGACTTTTTTCAGTGACCCCTTCACTGCCCCCTAGGCTGAGAACCTGAGCAGGGAAGCAAGGAAAGCGTCAGGTCCTGCCGCCGCTCCCTGCAGCGCCCCCTGCGCCCCGCACCCTGCTGACGGCCTCGGCCCCCCGCACTCTGCTGACGGCCTCGGCCCCCCGCACCCTGCTGACGGCCTCGGCCCCCCACACCCTGCTGACGGCCTCGGCCCCCCGCACCCTGTTATCTGTTCATGTGCACCACCGCGTGTGATGATGTTTACCAGTCTATATGATGATTTTTTTTTATTTGCTGATGTTGACCGTTCGAATAGAGTATGGTATGCTTTTAGTTTTATCAAATTAGCAATTTAATTCGATGCAGACGATTTATTTTGACGATGTTGATAATTTAATTTTATGGTTTTGACTACTAAGCTCGATGATATTCAGAATTAAATTTAAGAATGCTATCTACTCGACTTTACTACGTTGACCATTCAATTTAACTAGGTTAAGCCCTCAATTTGATCCCTTTAATCATTCAACTTAATGACCAATAAGACCTATGAAGGAGTAGCTGAACATCGCAGGAGTTTCGTGCCGTGAGTGCAGTGAGACGGCCTGCCCACCCTCGCTGCGCACACACTTGCCGAGCTGTGAAGTACAGTTCTCTCCTGTAGCCATTTTGGAACAATTGGCAGCGCATGTACACAATTTGAACTGTGAATTTTATCATCCGTTATGAGAGAACTAACTACGTACTTCAGTCTTCATTAACTAGTGAAGATATTTCTCCATTCTCATTTAGGCAATAGTTCATTGGCATTATATTAATTATTTCTCCATTCTCATTTAGGCAATAGCTCATTGGCATTATAAGAACGATGTGCATGTTCTATGAATTCTTGTTTTATTTGGGGAGCCACGACACTGTAGTGAAGTGTTTTTTTTTTATTGAATAACAAGGAAGTAGTGCTGTCTCTAATTTCTATTGAAAAGAAACATTGGCAGACCTAAAATAAACTTATTTTTCAGTGGAATTGGAAGGACACGTTTTAAAATTTTCCGTTCGAATAGAGTGCGAGAATGCAAATCAGACTTTAAATTGAAAATGAGAATATAATTCACGAGAGGAGCAGAGCGAAATGGAGCTGCGTCAACGGCACTTCGCTGTCGATTTTGCAGCTTATTCTGCAAGCGCGAGAAGAACTGCCCGTCTCGCCCCTCCCGCTCTTCTCAAATGACGGCGGCGGCACGAAAAAGGTAAATCTTTCGAGGACCATTAGCTGCAAAATCATTTCCAAATCCACGAACAATTTGAATTTCCAAAGACAAGGCGACACAAAATAGGATGTCTGTAGGAGGAAGGATTTTCTAGCGCTGGTCGCGACGCACAATTAGCGCCAGGACGAGCGGGAGTCTCTCTGTTCAAGCTGCTCACGCGATTTGTTCCACTTAATCCCATTTTTTAGAACGCTCACTACTCCCTCTAATTTGGGCTTCCTTGTTCTGGGACCGCGAGCCTCGCGCCGCAACCCCAGAATCTGTGAAACTTCCACAAAAAGCCTCGCGCTGAATGAGGGACACCAACGACTACGCCCTCGCCGCCCCAAAACGCTCGGGTCATCTGGGCCACGGAATTTCCAGACTTGCTTTGAGCGAAACCACCGCGCTGCAGATTGCAAGATCGTCATCAGTGGAGACAGATGGGTATATTTCCTTGAACTGTAGAAAGTTGACTTGTCGAGGAAATCGTATATCTTAAAGAGGAATTACCATGTTTTGAATGATCACTTCTCACTCATTTTCGCTCACGCAAGAATGAATATCCATGCGAATGAATCCATATGAATATCGTATGTGTTGAATCCGAACGCTAGCGCTGATAGAGTTGGCAAGATAGGATAAGGGGACTAGGACGTCACACTATTCCGTAGCCTACCTTAATTAATGGGAAACCATTATGAATTTATGACAACAATGAAGTCGAGAGTGATCCAACCGCAAGCGTGACGTAGACATAACCCTCACACGGGTAGTCCTCAATATCACACTTGATTTAAGCGCAAATAAAATCTTGCTAAAAAATTCATAAGTACCAGTTTTGCCGAAACTGCCTGAACAGCAGTAACCCCAATATCATCTCAACCACAAGACGTGACTGGCATAAAACAAGCGTAGCATTGATGACGTAACCGTGCTGACGGGTTCAGCAACAGACGGTATCTCGCAGGGACAAAATTCCGCCTCAAATCAAAATCAAACTGAAACCGTAACACATTTGCAGCTCTCGTCAAAATGTTTGTGAAATAAAGCCGCATTCGAAAGAGACGAAGCTAATGATCGGTGGGACATCGAAGAACTTCTCAAACCATAAATAATGAAAATTTCAGCCCGTAAATTGTTTATTAGCCCGTAGCAATAATGTTAATTTTTTGCACCAATGCTGAACAAGCGACAATGCATTCAGTGTCTAGTTAGCTCAAGCACCATATTTAGCAAATTTAAAACTTTAACTCATCAATTTTAAAATTTTAAGTCGTCAATTTACAAATTTTAAGATTAAAAATTGAAATTTTAATTCAGTGATTTCAACAGAAGCTCAAAAGAAGTTGACAGCAAAAATAGTGCACTTAATTTCAAATCGAGTGCCGGGTTCATTCATGCACATTTTCTATCAATAAAGCACCACAAAACGACAATTCTCACCGAACACCTCACAATGACGTTGGACTTAGAGCTCTGAGCCGCACAAAGTTAATGAGAAAAAAAAACAGAGTCTTCGCTGTGCTCTTTACATCTAACACACAATCTTGTGTTCTTCACAGGCAGCTCTAGAAATGTTCACCGGACGGGTTAGTTCATTTTGACTTTCCCCTTTCTGGCCGCCATGTCACTTTGCCCTCCCCACTCTAGACGTCGTCCCCCTGACTGTGGGTGAGAATATCCCAACATGCAAAAGCCAAAAAATGGAAGTAAGCAGCAATAAAGGATTTCTAGCACATTTGTGTCGTAAATCTGTCTCAGGAGGTTCATAAGCGAGTACAAGCAATATGGGTGAATATCAACAGTAAAGTTCACAAAACACCTGATGAAAGTTAAATATTTTCAAATTAAAGCTTTAGAGGTGCAAGGCACTTATCAGTAGTATCGGGAAAATAGAGAAACAGTTATTATACTGCTGAATAACAGAGTTTGAGAAGTACACAAAAAAGTGAAGAAAATGTTATAATTACCAGTACTAAGTAATATACAAAGAAACAAGGACGAAACCTTTCTTGTAAGTTAGGAGAATCGAAGTAGTAAATTTTCCACAAGTAATTCCGTACTTGATTTTCCGCATTATTATTTCATTTTGAAATGGTAGACGCAGGGAGCGTCATTCACTCCAAACGTATGGTATACGCCTCCATATAGAGAGGCTGTGTTACGGTGCTTCTGGTTGCTAAATGGTGGCCAGTTCCACCTTGACATGTTGCAAAACAAAGAACTCATATCTAAGCTATTAGAATAAAAACAGCCTTCAGCTACACCCCACAGTTCGATGTTGACAGGTTATTCCGGTGCTGCCACACCTATATCACCCCACATACTTGGTCCAGACGTCACTTTATTTATTCAAACCTTACTCCGAATTTGATCACTTTAACAGAATCTGCATTGAAAATACACAGTTGCCAGTTGTTTCAAACGTTTTGTCATTCCTCGATTCCGCGGCTCAGTGTCGTATCATTTCATAAGTGCATCTGTGATACGAAGGCTGGAAAGTACTCGAACAACTAATAATCTCATTTGTCGTTAACCTTTTTCAATCGTACGCATATGGGTTTGCAGGTAGACTTTTAATTATGCACCGTAAATATACGGGTTACTGTACAGTTTTCGTACCGTAGAAGTTCAGTAATATAACTCGTTCACTGACTGATAATGCCATTTACTGTAGTTCATAGTACCGGGCGATTGTTGTCACTGAAAGTTTATTATTGAAGTAGCGTGAAAGTACCTCATGCGCTCGTGGAATACATAATTGTGAGAAGTTGGCTGGAAAGTATAAGAGCAATCGTTAACAACTTTTGCTAACCATGCAAAAAAAATCATTCACAAAACTAACACAAAGCTCAGAAAGAACTTACTTTATTTAGCGTGTCAACTAGGTTTTAACACATTATTAGTTTTAAAAAGCTGCAGTCGATTTATAACGATCTTCCTATCAAAAACGTGAAAGAAGCATTGTTTTTGTGAATATTTCGAATAAGATTTGGTCAGTGGCTTTTCTTAGAAAAACAGAAACAAATCTAGCAGTCGTGTCGAAACGAGCTCTCATGTGCCTGACACGTTAGACGTGACGTGTACCTGCCTAATTGCGTCATTAAACGATATGAAATTTTAGGAGAACACCAAGAATGGCCCTCTCGGCTCGTCCCTGCTGCTATTTTCTATTCCATAATAATTCAGTCACTAATAATTTCCCCCGCTTGAGACGATGCCACTGATTACGTGCCATGCGACATTTTTAATCTAATGCGCTAATAGTGCATGTCCGAAGATAACGAATTATCTCGAGAAGGCCGGCCGTGTAGTCACACGGTCTGTGTACTCGACAACGACCATGTAAATATGTAACACCACAGCCCCGAATATTCTGGGGACAATTCCTTTAGGAATTGAAGACCGATTTCTTAACCATTTTTACCAAAGAAATGTTGGAAACTAAGTCATCACATATAACTGGGTCATTAATTGAATAATAGAGCCAATGAAATTTAATCAGGAAGGTATGATCTTGGTGAGGAGAAATTCAGAACACGGCCCCGTTATTGCTGAGTGAATTAAGGCTGCCTCATCGTCATAATGTAGCTACTTGCAAACGGACACCATACTGCGTAAAACAAATGTGTGCACCCTCAATTTATAACCGTTGCATGTGATATCAGTTGCTAAATAACAGTTTTAAATGAGCTGTAGCAGAAGCAGAAGCAGCAGTAGTAGTAGTAGTAGTAGTAGTAGTAGTATATGGTAAATTGCAGTGCCTCAGGGACTAGGACTATGCTACGCAGAAAGAGAGGGACTATTTAGCGTAGACTAGGGAGAATGGGGACTCTAAGCACATGGTGTGTTCCCATAAAGGATCACCTGCGCGTAGAAATCAGTTTAAAACACACCTGTTTCTGGAATCTATGCGACATTTTACGCATATGCACGTCCAAATACGTAATATCCGTACGGCCAATTGCTTTTAGCATTTAGGTCACCCATATGAACGTCATGAATTTTACCGAGTATCGATGAAGTATTTATAGGGCAGACCTAAACAAACCCTCCAGAAAGCGACTACACTGATTTTCTGCTATCGATGCTTACTGCAGCGATGAGATTCTTGATTTATTGCATTAAACTTACCTTTTATTATCAGGTAAAGTATCATTAACAAATTGAATTGGTGTGAGACGTTCTATGCACCGTGCTCGAACTTTCGCTCTTCTTAAAGTGTGGTAGCGTTACACAATTTAAATACTACTTGGATCAGGTATTATTACACATGAAACGAGTTACTACAGTTGCCAAGTCAAGCAACATTGACGGAATTCAAGTTACAGGTCTCTCCAAAAGCACAACCAGTGGCAATTAGACGCTGCACCTGCTCTGGCTCGCAATATTCCAGCTAAATTTCAGCGAGACCAAGAGTCTTTTATCTTCATCTGTTCTCAACAGCAAATCGGAAGAGGTTCTTGCCAATCAGCGCGGCTCTATTGAAGAAGCCGCAAGCCAAATTAGAGTAAAGAATGATTGTCGACAGCTGAGGCAGCTAGCGCCCGACGATCTCTGCATAATTTCACGCCGTTCCAGGCAAGCAGTTGCCTGCTTCAGCCTTTCGGAGGACAAATTCAGGCCAAATTTCGATATCGCCACGCACTGAAAGCGAAGAATTCCTTCTAAATTCCCCAGCGTACTTTAGTCAAAATAGTAATTATTGTTATGTAAAGGGTTGATATTGTGGACGATTCAGTGCATTACATTTTCATTGGTTGGTGTTGAATTAAATTCCATGTCGAATTGAAAAGGCAGACTTATTTTCCTTTTTATTCGTGAATATAATGTTTAGTATTTGTAATTAAGTACTGCAGCTTACTAATGGCGTGAACAAAAATTTAAAAAATTATTTTGTTTAAATGTTTTTCCCCGGTCAAATAAATAGTAGTAGTTGCAGTAGTAAGGACAGCAGCGCTTCAGTGACTCATTATTGTAGCGCTCTTGCGTAAGCAAATCATGTTCGAACGAAAGAAATAATCAAACGATTATAACTTGACATGCTCGTTATGAAATACAATAAATAGAAACACGCATTACCTTGGAAATTGAGAAGCGTTATCTCGGTATAATGCATAAAATAACTTCAGCCCTAAACAGTCAATTTAGACTTCAAAACCCACTCCGCTATGTACTGTACTCGTATCCTGCTAATTTTTGTACCAAGTTAACTGCAGACTTATTGTGGAAATACCCACGCAGGCAGTGAGTTTTTTTGTGAAAGCGAAATTCAAACTTATCGCTAAAATAATTAGATCGTTAAATTGCTAAACTTCACTATTGAGCCACACAACAAACTGACTCCCGTGAAAAGCGTGAATGAAAATTAAGAAAAGAGCTTCCCTGCTCATGCTACAGAATTTGGCGTACCACTGAAAAAAGTTAACTGCCTTTCCACGCATACTACGATGAGACGATGTTTCTTTTCCTAAATTGATGACATTGGATGGAAAAAATTGTTACTGATTTGAACAGTCTACCAATATTCGCCGTTGAAGTAGCCCATCTCTTTACTCTTGTTCATTGCAAGTCGGTATCCCGGTCAAGTTGCGTTCCTGTTTCCTTCCTACACACACAGTCGTGCGGATTACTCATGATGGTGTTTTCTCCGTATAATAAATACTTCAAGACAGAATGCTCATCTCCATCACGAGAGAAGCCATAAAATTCGTTAATGGAAAGCCGACCTACGGCGACGAAGGCTTTAAAGGCAGCATTTGAGCGCCAATGGCAGAGCATTCTTGGTGTTCCGTCATGCAGAGACGTGGTTATCCCTCAGCGAGACCGCTTAGGGCACCAGGTGAATTACTTCAGTAGCTCACAGTCCGTCCCTAACTAAACTTACCCTAATGATATTGAGACCATTTCTCCGTACTGCTTCGTCAGGGGCGCCAGTCCGTCCCTAACTAAACTTACCCTAATGACATTGAGACCATTTCTCGGTGCTGCTTCGTTAGGGGCGCCAGTCCGTCCCTAACTAAACTTACCCTAATGATATTGAGACCATTTCTCGGTACTGCTTCGCCAAGGGCGCGCTGACGGGAGCAGAATGCGGTGGGTGGTCCGAGGAGAAATTAAAAGCTCGAAATAAAAACGAAATAAAGAAAGAAGAATAGTAGTTCTTTATTGCCGTAATACTCAATTATATTTATACAACTAGAAGTTATGGGTTTCCTGACCACAGAAGATCTTGATGTTGAAGTTAACATTAAGATGAACAGAATGCGAGTGTGAACCTGAAACCATGCCGGAAGTTATATTTTTACACTCAGAATGATGATGCCCTATGGTACATTTCTGCTAAGCTCTAATTTCACAAGAAGTACGGTGTGTTTTAGTTTCAGCATCGTTATATCTATTTCTGGGTTCATTAGAATACATGTCTCTGCTCCAGCCAATAAACGGAACGGAAATGAACTGCTTAATGAGGAAAATTTCTCATTCACTGTTTAAAGTTTTTGTTCATTTTAAATCTTTGCCATTCTCACTCAATGCTTCACGATGACTGATTTTGATGCATATTCACACATGACAGACAGACCAGCAAGAGCTGCATTTGTGTACGAATGAAGCCTCGACTTGATAGAACAGGCAGACGTTTCTAGAGTCTTACGATTTGCTTTCATGTTTGTTTTCGTTGTATTCTTTAGTGTTCGGAAGCTCTGGTCTGGATATTGGAAAGAACGCGTTTGTTACTCTGAAATTACCCCACTGTTGCTAAATTTCAAAATTGGTGGACCCCAGCATGTCCGTAATAAAGTTATTACGACATCCTAGCGAAGTCCTCGCTCGTTAAAGTAAATAATGTACAATTGGATGTGTAAATTACAGTATGAAGTTTCCTCTGCAGCAGCTATGAGTGTATGTCTTTCCTCTTGCTCGAAATAATAAGATTTGGCCGACACAGGTCAGCAAAGCCAGGAGTCGGCAGATACAGCTCAGCAAAGTCAGGAAGGGGCAGGTATAGTTCAGTAAATTCATGAGGCTCTATCAGCTCCGTTCAGTCAAGTCAGGTGAGGGCAATGGACGCATATTCAGTTCCAAACACTCGGCGATAGGTTGGCGATGTGACGTCATGGGCCCACGTCACATTCTCCCCTAAAGGTTTCCCTAAAAATTTACTTTAGCACATGCGAATTTAACTGTACTGTAAATTGTCGTCTTGATCGGGACGAGCTCGAAGCAAAATCGTTTTGAAACTTCCAGTTTGACCAAAAATTTGTGCATTGGTGTTAATGCCGTGTGTGCGTGAAACGCAGATGTAATATTAATGTAGGATTACTAACCTATTTTCCAAAGAAACTCAACAAATGAATACTTTCTACGCACTCACTTTGCTCCAAAAAGTTGTGCTGCCTTTTGAAACCCAATTACTAACACGTTTCGAGTTTAACCAAGATCACAGTTATGTTCGTCCGACACAATTCACAGTTTTGAGTATTTCGGAAGCGATGGTAAGTTTGCATTTTTGTTGCATTACAACCATGAGAGATTTGCTAGCTGTGATGAAATGACGCAACTTAAAATTGCACAACTTGAAATTACGCAACTTGAAATTACCCAACTTAAAATCGCACAACTTAAAATTGCACAACTTGAAATTATGCAACTTAATTAACATCTAAATTGTGCGACTTGAAATTGCACAACTTGATTAAAATTGAAATTACACAACTTAAAGTGCGCAGCGAAATCGCGCAATTTTATTTTTCAGTTCCTACCTAATATTTTGTCTCCAAGATGATCCCGTAATGGTGATTGCAGGACACTCAGACAAACACATTGGACACAGAGGCATGTCGGCTTAGCGCTGCAGATAATGAAGCACAATTACATAAATTTTCATTGAGCCTCGACGGGTAATTTGTAGGTGAGGCGGCGCATGTCGCCAGGCTCCGCAGCTATTTACGCAGGAGCGGCTGCATGCTGGTGTACGGAGCGCCTCTGGAGCGGTGTCCCAGTCCGTACGTGTATGATATATTAGAGTGGAGAGATTAATCATGGCGCCTCTGATACGTTTATTGCAAGGCACAGCTCATCAAAGCTGGTAGGTGAATTAGTCAGCCCTGGAGCGTCCCTACATCTGGGTGGCAGCAAGGCGACAGAAGGCTTCGCTGCGGCGATTTATGGCGAGCTCTGAGGTTTCCTTCACGGCCATCCTATTGGATCAGTGACCAGGCCGAGTCTCATCTCCTTTCGTCTCTATTAATGTCATCGCCAGCATGCAAATTGAGCCGTGACTTGGCCTTCCCGGAGGATAGTGATTGATGCTTAAGTCCATACACTCAATTATGGACCCGTGAACCTCCTCGAAAATCAAAATAACACAGCGCCAAGAGTTCGCTATCAAGAACAAAGCCTCTTCTATCCTCGTCTTAATGCAAGCAGCTTTTAAATCATTAGAAATCACCACACTATACCTGAGCCTTTGGTCTAAAATGCCGGTATTATAGTGAGCTAATTACTCAAACATTTCATCTAATCTCGTAATCTCTGAGCTCCCTGACTTATGGCTCTATGAGCTCAGTTCAATTTCTCCTGATCGCTTGAAAGCATTTGAATTTTCACCGTGAAATGAAGTCAGAAATCGCCCGTGCAAGTGATTTATTCGTCCCCGCTGCGAAGAGCCTTCTCGAAGTTTTGATACAGCGATTTATTGAGACGCAAAAGCAAGGCTCCTGGCGATCTTCCCCTTCAGTCTCATTACCCGGGAATTTCATGTGAATCATTTACACTTGAGTTCTGTTAGAGAGCAAATTAAAGGCAAGAAATTGGGTCACCGAGGACTGTTACGGGAAGCGACCTGACGCGTCTGGTGCGTGTCCAATTCTAGGCCACAAGAGCGGGAGGATCTGAGCTTTCTTTAGGACTCCTGGCATGGAAACAAATGGAATGATACCTTGTGGATTGCAGAAACTTCCTTCATCCAGACAAAATGCACCGGAGAATCAAAATAAGCATGCATCATTAGCGGTAAGTACGAGAAAATTCGTATACTTTCGTGCAGACGGTATTCAGAGGACTAACATTTAATATCAGACTCTCTTGGATCCAAAACGACCAATTAAGAACATTTATTCTTCACCTTCACCTAAAAATGATCCCCAGCTTGAATTTCATGTCCGTCGCAAATTATATGAACATCGCTTGTTTCAGAAATAGTAAAGTCAGGTGCCAAATATTGCCGTTTTTTGGATACCCATTGGTTACCTGCAGCAATTTTAGAGTAGTTAGTCATTTTATTCTTAGCATTAAAATTTTTATTGCAATTCGAAATGTCATCTTGCCGAAGTTGTATAGCGTACGGCAGTAAGCAAAAAACTCAACTTCAGCTCCGATCTTGAAGGCATCTAACATCTGTTGTCACCGAATTTAGTCAACCAAGTTTTCCGCTATATAGTTCACCCTAACATAGCTTAGCGTAGCCTAACGTCGCCTAACTTGAGTTGGTAAAACGAGTACTGGTGAGTTGAATGGAAAGTTTAGTTAAAACGCGAAGACTCAAGGTACCATTAATATTATTTGACAGCAGCTTTGTAAATCATAACGATCAATCAAATGTAAAATCGCTAAGTATCCTTTTCAGCACTAATCTATACCATTGCAGAGCTCATTCCTCTGTCCGACTTCATTGTGCTCTGAATTACTAAGCTGGCCCCCGGTCTTTCCTATTTCACCTAAATAATAATGTAACCTCTTCCATAATTTCAGCCCCTCGCTTACAGTCTGTGATTCATATCCCTGGTAAACTTGAGCGGTAAAGATTTATTGTGCAATATTGATGATGTCACTTCATCTTAGATCGCAAAAAAAGGCTTATTGTTATGCATGTTCGTTGTACCCTGCAACACGGAAGCAATAACTTTCTTGTTTACTCGTGCATTTTGCGTACTTGTCGTAGGGAGACTGAAATTCATGACTCGATCCTCCTCATTGGTGATCGAGAGTTGTGTCGTACTGAACTTTTAGCGACAAAGCTGTGAAAAACTCACCAGATTTCCACATGATTACTGCGGCAGTTTGAGCAAGAAGCTCCCTTGTGGTCCGTGGCAAGCTGTGGCAGCGTTGGAATGGGCCGTGTCCAATGCTAAGAGATATGAAGGAGCATTACAGGGCGCATAATGGCACTCCGCGTGCTAGGAAATGCTCTGCCATTTTAAGGTAATTTCTTTTTGTAGACAGCGTTTCTGACCCTCAAATTAGACTCATCGTTTCGCTGTGGTTTTGAGGTTCTTTGTTAGTTCAAAATTGCCGTGGAAGTTTCAAGTAAGGTGAGGAATTATACTGCGGTGGGACGCTAACTTACAGAGTGGTAGACTGACTGGAATGAATGTGGCAAACATAATAACTCGGACGTGACGAATGCTTTTTTAATAGCTAGAAGAAATGCAACGGTTGTGAACTGATCAGAACAATTTTACCGTGCAATAACGTGTTTTCATTGTATCCTGACTGCAATACCCCTGCCTCAAACTAATGGACTGCCTTCAACAATATCTTCCCGAGCAGATAACACAGAATACAAGGCGTCGTCGCAAACTGCAAATCCCGAATTCGCGATATGTTTAAGGTTTCAGCCTCGGTTTTGAAAGTACCGAAGCAAGGCTGTATCATTCGACTGGTAGGCAAACTTGCAGCGAAGAATTTCCGATGTGTTCAATTTTCTCAGAGGCATCGTGGCGAGCGTGAAAAAATTGGTAGTCGGCGCAGGTACGGCTGCTGCATCTCGCCAATGGCCGCTGATGATAACAAATCTGACAAATCCAAGAGAAATTATGCCCCAATTACGCACCTTGTGGTGTGGGCTCGGTGGTCTTTCCCAGTCATCATTATCAATTAACAAAGCCTCATTTGCATAAACATCGCAATGAATCTTTGCTGAAACACAGACTGCAGAGCGGTGACTATTTGTTTGAAAATCAAAACCCTAAAAACACTCTACGGGTGTAACTGGCGATGTCCTCGGAAACTGAAAGTTTTTCCCGTCAATCGTGAACTAAGAACTGATGTTTGTCGTTGTGTTGCATCAAAGACCATCTTACGGAGCAGAGCTCAAGGAACTGGATATTAACTTGCAGGTAGCGCGCTTTTTACTTGGTGACTTCAACGCATGTTAGAAAGTGATCTCGCTGTCGATGTGATCACTGTACAGAACTATTATATTATAGATTAGACTCTATTCCCGTAATGGTTTTCACGAATTTATAGGAGAAGTACGCGTTTCAGGATACTATATCAAGGCCAGAGAATACTTCTGTGATTTCACAGTAGAGTCCTTGATAGAATATTTCGGAATTTGGTGAACTCGCCATAGTTGAAAGATTTAAGTTTAGTACGCAGTGAATTTATTTCTTTGAACACTTGTTTCGCATGATCATGTGAGCTGTCCACTTTGAGGTGCTGTTATTATTATCACTATCATTATTCCCCATATTTTTCATTCAGCCCGCTTCGAACATCCCACTGTCTTCGAGGCAGCCATCGAACCACATTTGCACTGCCATCCATCAGCAGCAATTTAGCAGCCAAGTCTGTAACGCAGGTCTCTCAACAAGTCTTGGCCCAGTTCCTTTGAAGTTCAGTTCTCTCAACGTGTCAGTTTGACACGACTCAATAAAATTGATCAACATTGTCGATTTTTGAATATTTTTGTACAGAATTCTATAGAATGTAGACTGATGACAATAGAGTGTCGTCACCGCTCCTTCGGCACCGACGACGGTTTCCTGGCCTCCAATTTGCATAAATTTTGTGTTACAGTGGACTCTGATTTGAAGACTCTTAGTCACTGTAATGTCATAATCATGTCGTATTACAGCACTTGAAACGGGTTGAACATGTCGCATGAGTCGAAAGTGGGCCTAGCACTCCATAATTTAATGCTAGGTCTGACTATGGTTGGTCACCACCAATGATGCCGGTACATTCCTGAAGTCTTGAACGAACTTTTTGGCAGAAATTTTAGTGCTTTAAGCTTGATATGATTTTCCAGTCAAAGAAACAACGTCTTACGGAAGATCATTCACGACGCAGAAATTAAAAAATACAAACTAGGTAACGCTACCATTGAAAATACGCTACGGACGAAGACTAATGTCTCCAATCCCTAATTCATAGCCTCAAAACAACTCACGGCGTATAAAATCTTCGGAAACATAACCTACCGTTTTCAGCCAGTCACGGTGGCCTTTAAATTGAACATTCAAGTACATATTTCTGGATTGAACTATGCGAGGGAGCACGCTCTCATTACTATCCAGGGTTTTAGGATACATGGCACGAAGTCAAAGGACACATCAGAAGGCAAGTGTCACCTGCGGGAACTTTAACATTTAGCCAGAATGTCAGGCGACCGATGCGCTGGAGAGCACGAGGTGGCACTGGAAGGGTTTTTGACATTTTACAATTTACGGAATACTGAATATCCGATGCGACACATAAAGTCAGAGTAACATACTCACTTTTTACACCCAAATATGAGTTTTCGGTTCCATGTTTTGGATTTAAAAATACAATTAAAAATTGTTAATTATAAAATATACTTTTAACCTTCAACTCTCATCATTTTTAAGGAGCCCTTAGCTCCATCCTCACTCACCAAATTTTTTCTTATCCACTAGTTTCATCCACGTCCATCAGTTTCATCACTCAGTATTGACATTAGCCTCAGCATCACACAACACTACCAGTTTCACCACCAGTGTACACCATCACCAGCGCCCATCACCAGCGCCCATCACCAGCGCACAGCACCGCACAGCACCACACAGCACCACCAGTGCACTACACCACCCACCAACTTGAAGAAATAAATTCAGCTGTGCAAGTGAACGGGTTATAAATATCAGTTCCGACTTTAACGGCTCTCTCGTCCGAGCGTCATGCCAGTAATTTCATTACAGATGACACCACACGCGTCAGCGTCCTCATGCGAGTTGGCGCGCTATTTGATGCGAGGTTCAATTGAAAAAGGCGTAATTAATACGGAATTAGTTCTTTGGCGCGCTATTTGAGGCGAGGTTCAAGTGAAAAAGGCCTAATTAATACGGAATTAGTTCTTTTAATGGGACAGCTGATGCTTGCAGACTCGATTGATATGTCTTGGGGCAATAAAAGTCAGCACATAGAGTGTTCAAAAATCCGTTTCCCTCTTTCCCACACAGCTCTTCCAAGTATCGTATTGAATTTTAAAAAATAAATCAGAACGTTTCAGTTGATGCTCATTTTCGTCATATTTTACGAAATAATTAATAGTGTATGGTATTGATTGGAAATTGCACAGCACTTGTATGACAAATGATATTGATAGATGGACGTCCAGTCCCATGCGCACTCAATATGTCTTCCAGCAGTGAAATGGAACCCGTGATTTATTCCTGAGCTCATTGTAAAAACGTAATGATGGAATGATCCACAACGTTGCGTCGTATCTTTCATGCCAGCAGCATTGAATTTATAGCCAACAACGTGCGATACTTTATGGGTTTTTCCTTTACAAAATGTCGTCCAGCTGCAGCTACTTCTGATCGGCGAAAGACAACAAAGAAGGAAAAAAGTTCATGAGCACTAACACCACCAGACTCCACGTACGCTGGATTGGAGTACGTACGGAAGCTGTACCAACGAAAAAGGACAGAAAATTTGTCAGTACTAAAACTCTACGAACGCAGGAACCGAGTACGTACGGATTTTGCCGGCTTTTCAAAGCGACTGGCGTGCCATTTGCAGGCTACGGAGGTCGGAATGAGAGGCTGGCATGCGACTAATCACTCCCGCTGTCGACAAATTGCCTTGCTGTTTCTACAAATTGAGTCTGAGTAACGACAAATCGCCCGGGCTAATTATTCGAAGAGGTGCCTTTGCAAATTAGGCTCCGATGGCGGATCGCAGAACGCCCCGCTTTGACTTATAGAGCTACGTCTGGCCGCAGGCGCCGCTCCAACTGAGCTCTTTTCGTTGTCTCGAGACACTCCAGCGAGCACTGGAGGGGCAAACCTTCGAGTCTTACTCGAGCTTGCGAGTCAGTTTTGCTTCAAACTTAGAGGCAAACGAATCCTCTCATTGTTCGAAAATACACATGATTTAATATCGATCTTTTTTTACTCGTAATAGAGTATTTTGTATCAGGTAATTCTAAAGTTATCTAAGAATGTAACTGTAAACAGTGTTGTAATAAGAACGATATTAACATAATCGAGTGGCTAAGGTTTCACGTATCGTATATTGGTGGAGCAGCGAAGAGATTAGATTCTAGCTGGATACAAATTGTCATAAATGCATGTACGTAATTGTAATACCAGTAAGCACACAAGATTGTAATACCAGCATAATGCACAGCGTCATAATACCAGCGTAACGTACAGCATCCTTTTCACCAGAGTAATGCACAGAGTCGCAATACCCACAAAAAATACAGCATCTCGTCACACCAGCATCGACATCGCGATGTGCCGGCAAAATTTGAGTCCAAAAAACGCAGGATCGACCACCGGCCTGTCCACATGCGCCCACCTCCGTAGACTGTGAGCCAACGGGCGTGCAGGGTCCTGCTGTACGTGTGTCGTTCACTTACTATTTCCCAGATATTGCGTACCTACTGATGACACAAAGCCGCCATTATGGTGCACGAAAAGCGGCCATCTGTACAATTTTATTACGACAAAAATGGCCATTTAAGCCATTATTGTAAGCCCTCTGAAGATCTTTGCCGTTTTATTACACCTACAGCTGCCATTTCAGCCATTAGACTTTGCGTACAGAGGCCACTTCAGATATTAAAATATATATACATCAACCATTTCAGCCATGATGCTACACTTAAAGCAGCCGTTCAAACCTTAATATTATACGGACAGCAACCACTTCAGCCATAATGTTAGACCTTCAGCTACCATTTCAGCCATAATATTAGACCTTCAGCTGCCCTTTCAGCCATAGTATAAGACCTTCAGCCGCCATTTCAGTCATAATATTAGACCTTCAGCTGCCATTTCAGCCATTAGAATAGCGTGCAGAGGCTATTCCAGCATAATATACCTACGGCAGCTATGTCAGCCATCATATAAGTACTATACCTGCACAATCCAGTGCAGCCATTAAAACATAGCTACAGAAGCTATTTCAGCAATTGTGATACGATTACAGACTACCTTTCAGCTATTATAATATATGTACAGGAGCTATTTCAGTCATGATGTTACTCCCGCGGTAGTCATCTCAACTATTATAGCATTTCATTAAATATATTTCACTTTCAACATTATACCAGACCAATTACAGCCATTTCGGTCATCGTAGAATGAAAATACCAGCCATTTCAGTTATCTTGTCATATTATACCAACGCCTGCCATTTCAGCCATCGTACCATCCCAACACCTGCCATTTCAGCCGTCGTACCATCCCAACACCTGCCATTTCAACCATTATCGTACACCGACGCCAGCCAGTCATGCACGTTTGAAACTGCAACATCAGCCGTCATGTTTCATTTGACGCCACAAATTTGCCGGGAAGGCGATGAGAATAAACTGCTCTGGGTGCCTGGCCAGAGCTCTGGCCGTCTGGGCCAGGGGACGGCCCACACACATTTCCCCCAAATCAAACTTTACACGAAATGTTACGCTCATGTAAGTTCGTGCTCATGTAGCTTTTAATTTGTGAGCTCAGCGTTTGGTTGCGACCGTGCAATGAGAGGATCTGCTGACCAAAATGAACAGCGTCGGGAAATGTTTTCCACTCGGAGCTCCTCGCGCACACAACGCCTGGTGGGGCTGTCGCATGCAGCAGCGATGGCTGCCGTGACCCACTCGTTATGTGACATTGCGCTAGTTTTCTAAGGGCACGGCATCAAAATCCTTCAAGTTTTTCACTCGAAAATGGGGTGAAATGCCGAGTTTGTCAGACGCTTGGTTGCGTTGCTCGAGGGTGGCATGAGTCTCAGAGTTGAACTTTTTGCGGAGTCAAATGTTTCGCTCATAAAATCAACATTGGGTTCAAGTTAATCCCCTCAACTTAACTTTTGCATGAGGTTTAACTTAATCCACCCAGTAACTTTTGCATAGGGTCTAACTTAATCCTCTGTCTAACTTTTGCATAGGGTCTAACTTAATCTACCCAGTCTAACTTTTGCATAGGGTCTAACTTAGCGAACCCAGTCTAACTTTTTCGTCACCCCAATAATAATCAACTATTCGGATAGGATAGGATCAGGTCAGAAGACTAAATTGTGGATAATTATCGATGCCCCGGTGAAAAAGTCGAACTGGATATCAAATTTGCTTCTCAGCATCCTAATTAAAGGGCATGAACGTTGCGGGCCCAAAAAGCGGGTACTGAGACCCGGTCACAAAGGGAGACTCAAAGAATAAAAAAGAATGACGTCACAAATGGTCTCAAGAAAGTATTGAGAAATGAAGCGTTCCCTTAACTGTTTAGTGTTCTTTGCTGCACAGATAATGCAGAACATTAATATTTCACTTCGATTTCAGAGGCTACGTTAGAGTAAAGTGGTATGTTCTTCAATTAATAAGAAGGCATTTCTCAAAGCAGTGTTCTCAATGATTATAGGACAAATATTAAAATAAGAATATAAATTTGCATAAGACGCTCCTAGATAAGCGTCAGAGGTAATTTTTAGACAAAATATTAACAAGGAAAGGCTTTGGTTATCTACTCGAAGCATCATTATGAACATGTTACCGCTCATGACTGTGGGTGAAATATTTCAGTACGGTCTAAAGTCTTGTCAAATTGAAACTAAAAAAATTAAGAATATACGGGCTTCAACAATATTTTCTGAAAGTTCTTCAAGACTTGAAGACTTACAGAAGTAAAAAACCTGTAATTCTCTAGATTCAAAGAATTAAATTGATTTTGAATCATTTTGGAGAATATGGCATATATCTGTTATTAAGCTACTAAAACATGATAGTTGAAGAGAAAACGAGATGCGAGAGCATTTATACACTGACTTCATGCTTTAAATTGAGTAGTATTAATACTTAAATTCTATCAAATAAATCTGTAATAGGAACTCCTGCTCAACAATTTCTTTTAAACTTGCTTTTGGTAGCAAATATTTCTCGACCAACATGATACCTCTCTCCTGAGTACAAATTGTATACACTTCTAATCCTGAATGAACTATTGTAATAATTCTCACATTGAAGTCGTACAGTATGTTATGATGTAGGTTAAGTATTTGGATCCTGAGCTTCCCATAATCTAATAAACATGTTATGATATAAAGCAGCTTTGACCAAAGCGAGCTGAAGCTTACGCCAAGGCACTCCAGCATATCACTGCAACGGCTGAAGTTGATCAGTGAATTAATTAGTCTCTGCCAATCAAGTTATCAGTTTGGTTTCGCATAACAACCAAGTAAAATAGGTACAGGGAAAGTGATTTTTCACGTTTACTGTAGATCATTTGTAAATTTTGCAGGTCCAGGCTGCATGACTCGAAAATGTACAGCAAAGTTTTTGAGGAGCAGAACGACCAAGTTTATTTCAACAAGGCTTTTTACGGGGCAAAAAGTACATTTTTTGCACCTCCATCAAGAGAAGTGCAACGGTCATTCTTTATCCTAGACAACCGCAAATAAAACTTGATGCTTTCAGGATATCCAAAAACTAAATCCAAGCCACTGTAAGTGAGTTTGAATACATTAACAGTGTTATTAAAATCAGAAGCTGGCAGAATTACGAGAAGTCAAACGTCTAAAATATTCCTGGACGGGAAAGTTGAATTTAAAAATTCTTAAAGCTCATGTGCATGTGACTCTTCCCACAATCATTGTTGGCAGGGTAATTTTACGGTGTGACGAGTAGTGGTCATTGAAGAGAAAACAATGTAGATTGTACCTGTGTAAATGAAGTGAAAAACATAGTTAACCACTGAATTGTAACTGCTGTGCCCATTCATCAGCGCTGGATATTTTAGCCGGAAACGAAAATCTAAGACCAACGAAGGAAAATTCGCTTCCAGGAAAAAAATTTAAGTGTCCTCAAAATAAATTTCACAGCTCGGTAAAAGGGCAAACGTCGGCAAAACGCCGAAATGGAAACGCTTTCGAATTTGCCAGCGTGGAGCGAGCGGTAGATGCCCGCTTGACAGAGAAGGATGAGGCGGACGGAGATCATCGAGCGTGTAATTTTGTTTTTTCCCTAATTTAATTTCGTCAGAAACTTCCGGCGGAGGGGAAATCGAAAGGATTTTTTGCGCACCATACGCGCGATGAAGAGGCTTCTTGAGGGACATTATTCACCAAAAGAAATTATGTAAGGAAGAGCGGTTAAACTTAATACTTGAATAACCTCAAAAGAATTCAACGAATTCAGTCAAAATAAATTGAACCGAAAAGCAGTTTCAGCTGAAAAGATTGGTTTTCAGAGGTTCTTCATAGAGCTCTTTTGCTTTAAAATTTTAGAAATAATGGAAACTCTGGACAAATACAAATTAACTCCATATCCTTTTCTTCCTCTGCTAAATCCACAGCTTTCAACCTTCTAAGTTATCACGTTACGAGTTTAAAAAATTCTCTTCGATCCTCAAGATAAGACTATCGTTCTTAAAAACCACCGTCCTAGGAAGCAAATATCACAAATTTTACGTTCCCGAGTGTCAGCGGATATTATTCAGTTTGAAACTTCGCCAAAGAAAGATACGATGAAGTGACGCACGAACGCAGAGTGTGGCACAATGCCATCATCTCTATGAATAAAAGTGCGAATGTTCGTGTGTTCAAAATCTTAGACCTGTGAAATTTCTTCACCGGCTGCTTTAAAATTTCGACACAAGATCGCATTCCAATACGCGAGTGTTTTTATACAAATGCTTTGGGGAAAAATTACATATCTTTTGAGAAATATCGCTTTTTGAAAAGCATCACCGTTTTCGTATAGATCTAGACACGATTGCTTCTCACATGGACGATTATAAGTTGCAAATTTTATAGTCAGCGAACCATACAGTCCGTATATATCCACAGACAATGAAACACCAAAAACGATTGAATACCTACAAGCATTGGGAAATGAAGTATGATAAAAACGTGCGCCTTTTCTGTTTTTTTTTCACTTAACCAGACCGAGTTACAGCAACACGTTGGCGGGTGCAGCTAGTGAACTGATAAGAATGCAAATTATCTGACGAAGCATACAAATTGCAAAGAAATGACCACGGTGGACAGAGTACCTCAGGTATGCAAAGAAAAAAGTAATAGGGACTCTAATCATTCTGATGTCATGAGGTCTAATTACTCTGCACTAGATGGAATGCTCAAATCACAACGCTTGTGAAAATTTAATAAAACGAATGATGCGAGTCATTATCTGAACGAGGCTCTTCCGTGGCCATAGTTTCAACGAAGAATGAATGTGTCTTCCAGTTTTCACATTTTGTTCGTAATGAGTTGGCTTCTTTATGGATTTTTCTTCGAAAGCTTAGATATCATTACAACTCGCCTGGGGCACAATTGATGTCTTAATTTTTTCATGGCAGTTTAGTAAATTTCAGTTTATCATTCATTTCGATGAGCCAATTGTGGCGTTATTTTGGTAATTTAAAAACTTCCTACCAATACGGATACGCGAGTGTTGACACACAACTTTAAGGGATTACAAGATTTTTCTGAAGATTCTTATTATTCGGTCGCTCACTCCTCTACCACTTCACCAACCAGTTGAATTTCCAGATATCGCCAATGTCTACCCTTGTATTTACCTGAAAGTTTTCATTTTTAGGTCCGGACCAAATGCATTAGGCAGCTTCACGCACTTCCAAGCGTAATCTGGATTTGGCCTCATGTTCCGGAGATTATTTCCCAGTTTCTGAGCCCCTCAACCGTAAGTCACGTCGTCGATGGGGTGCCGTGTGGGCAGCGAAGGCACGAACCGGGGCTCAGGTCCGGAATCGGGGCAACGCTCAACCCTTGTTCATTGTGGTCAATTTTTTGAAGGAAAATCACTGATACTTTGACACGGGGTACCCTTCACAATTAATAAGGAGCAAAGGACAATGCTACATTCCTAGAAACTGAAGGACGGTTCTAAATCTAATACCAGTCGATCATTGAAAGCCGGAACTTCATTAAAAATTTTACGTTGCATGACCATGATTAATGCAGCTTTCGAGCACAAACAGTCATCGTTTTTTGAAAAGGATAATAACTGTTCACTTTTTTAACCAAAATTTATCTCTCCAGGAAAATTCAAAACCTTCATTAGCTTCGATAATTACCTCCCTTTGAAAACTAATCATTTCAACTTCAATGCATTACCAGCGAAATGAGCAACAAATTTTATTCCCCCATATGATGAAGGAATGCCCAATCGAGTGCAGGACTCGTGTGCCTCAGTGGAAGTGCGTGAGATCGGCTAGGGTACTTGCTCTCTCCAATACGTTTTCCTACTAAATATTTTGCACAGTTGGATATCTGTGTCGCGACTATACCTCAGCCAAAAATTGAGCTAAAACTGAATCATTTTTGTTTTTTCTCCGGGCATTCGATGGTCACAAATCCAGTTATTCTCTCACACTAGTGCAATAATGAGGCTAATCTGGAGATATTCTAGCAGCTTAATTACGTCATTAATTAGACTGATACGGTTTCATTCTGGTAGCCTAGAGTAATTGTTATACAACTATCAACTGATAGCACATAACCCTAGTAACAACTTTTTAAAACGATACTTACCGAGCATGCCATCATTTTGGCAAATTAATTAGTACGTAGAAAATATGATCATTGTATTTATAATTACGTTCTATAATTGATATAATAATAGGTAACATAACTGTAGGTATATACATATCGAAAATGAAAATAATCGCACTTAAACGGGAATTCAATAATAAGCTTCCTGGAAAAGAAATTAGTCACCAATGATTTTCTGAGTTCCAGCTATTTTATACGTTCATCAAGCTGTTTTCAAAGCTGTGATCGAAGTTTAGATTACATGCAAGTACTTAACAGACATCAGTCTTCATTCAGAGCTGGCTAGGTGTAGACTTGTTTCTTAAATGCTTCACAACGATGGAACGAAAGCAAGACGTCTCGAAATGACTAAAAGGGACTAGTGCATGTGGTCATACTATGAGACACTCAATGGAGGAAGTAGGTGAATTTGCCAGTACTTCATGTCGCATTGTTATGCAGGTCTTCCAACCACAGAAACAATCCGGTACATACGGCAATTCAAAGAAAATTATGGTTAGACGAAAATTCTAACCGATAAGGACCGCCGCCGTGTGTTCTGAATTGTTGACCGGAATCGCTTTGCATCGGGAATGGAATTACTGCAAAACGTCAAAAATGGCCTTTTTTCTCATGTTTCTGAACAAACTCTTCGTAGGGAACTCCCTACAATGGATATATGGAGTAGTGTGTCTCGTAAACGGCCGTTGTTAGCTTCTGCCCAAAAGACCACTCGTTTAAACTAGGCCAAAGCACACGCACGTTGGACTGAAGAGGAGTGGAGAAGTGTCATGTGGTAGGATGAACCATGATTCTGTCTTCATAGCAACGATACCCACCATTGTGTTCATCGAAGACCTTATGAAGCCTTCAACGAAGCTCATGTGCAAGGGATGATACAACGAGGAGAAGGTCTGTTATGTTCTGGGCTGTTTCAACTACACAGAAGTGGGTCCTTCAGTTGAGGTATCAGTCAAACTGAACCAGCACAGCTACATTGAGCTGCTAGATAACTAAGTTTTGCCATTTGCCCAATGTCTGAATAAAGAATAGCAATTGCTTTTCCTATATTTCACTATGACAACTGTCAGGTGGATCGGGATAGAACTGCCATTAATTGGTATGACAGTCGTTCATGACAAGTCAAGAATCTGGACTGACCAACAAGTCCTCATCCATGAATCCAATAGAAAATTTGTGTTAGCACCTAGAACGACAAGTTAGACATCGAAAAGATCTTCCACATACTGTGGCCGCACTACGAGATCAGTTGATGTAAGAGTGGATTAAAATCGACCAGATGTACACTAGAACACTTGCTAACTCAATGCCGTCCAGTATTGTCACCATTATTCGTGCTTGCAAAGGTCCTGTACCATATTAATTGCAGGAGACTATTTTTTTGTCCAGGAAGCTTATGAATTTTACCTCGTTCGCATAAAGCGATCGTTTTAAAACATCATTCAAAGCTGTAAAAATAGAGTTGCTTTAAAATAAAGGCTTCAAAAGCTTTAGAGTCATCGCCTACCAGTAAAGGCAAGAGGAAATTGAGTAAAAAGAACATACTATAAGCACATAATGAATGCGTTGAGGGAACATATAAGGTAGGAAAGCTACATAAAAATCTCCAGTAATTTTTTAAATAACCGTATTGAAGACTAAAATGACGTTGATTTCAGCAGCAACATTCGCGCGTGAGCAGTTGGGGCCAAATACATGGTAAGTAGACGCACGAACCTAAATCATTCAAATCCTGGACCTTTTCTCCCTTGAACAGAAGTCCATGATTTAGCAGGCTTGAAATGAAAGGTTCAATGATTCACTAAGCAGACAGTGTGTAAACTTAGATATTTGTAAGGTAAATATATGACATTATTCTTTACTGTCATGAAAAAAGCAGGAAGATTTCAAGGAAGCACAGGCTCCGCAGTCGGTAAACTCCGATTTCGCATTTAATTAATGTGTTTCAGTAGATTGTGGTGTAAGCCCCAAAAGGATTAACATGAACGAGTTCCTTCAGCATCACTTATACAGGTACTTATACCATTGCAGGTTTCCTTGTTCCCCCTTGAGAGGGTGTATTTTCATGCACAAAAAAGCTTCAATGCAAAAGGATCAATAAATCGTTTGTATCAATGAAACATAGCAAAAGCAGTCGTTCCCATTTCCTGTATTTGAGTGCATGCTTACCCTAGTTTTAAACGAAGCGATGAGAATTTAAGATTGAACTGAAAAACAAGGAATAATACTGTACAGTCCAATTTCGATATTGATGTCCATTATTCTCCGTTACTCTTTACAGCGATCCGTATAAGGCGCAAAGTCCTTCGTCCTGGGCACGCTAAACCAGCGCTTAATGAGTGCTGAAGCTTAGAACGCCGCAGCTCGAGATTGGCAACGAAGCAACGAGAAACGAACCTATAGAAGTCCTCGTCTGTCCGAGACTCAACTTTTCTTGTCGCCGAGAACTCAACCGCAAAAATGCATTCTCTGCACACTGGCTCTCATGTCGCTTGCTGGTCGACAGCTCTGTGAGCTCTAAGAATACAAACAGTATGGGAATGAGAAGCTACTTCAAATTCGGCAGTTAGCATTACCAACTCGAAAGTGAACTAAGCAGGTATGGATAAGCACCTAAGTTCCAAATAACGACAACGAAAATCGAAATCAGCGGTTACGTCTCACCATTGGTACTATCATTTCTCTGAATCCCGTATAGGACAATCTCTTAAAAATTTGGAAAAGTTGACGGTCCTGTAACTGAGCCGTCACTGTGTATGACGCCTCATGCTACCTCAGCAGCATGACTAGCGCGTCTCTCCTCAATGATTGTAATTGACGTATTGCGTGCAGATAATGTGAAGCGGTGGGTCCCGTAATGGTCCTGCTGATGATAGAACAAGTCTCTCATCATATGCTACAAGCATAACGCATGACCTGTTACGATATACAAAGTGGAGTGTCGTATTCATCTAGGATACGTTTTGCAAATCTTTTCCGCTCCATAGAAACTCCGTAGTAATCTAGCCCTAGGTTTCCTCCTGAATGTAGAATTTGGGGGAACTAAATGGGAGTTGGGGGTGGTTTATTTTACCATAGGAGGTGCTTAAGAGAAGATAGCGTGCGTGTGGATAAGCTGACTGTCAACACTGTACGAGGTTTTCTAGTTTGCTAATAATACCAGGGAATGAAAACCAATCTAAGAGAGTGTCATACATACAATGGCTGAATTAAATATACAGCATGTTATGCCTGCAAACATGGTACGTTTCATTAGAAAACGATTGACCATCTCATAGTAGGAGCAGATTTGATGAAAGAAAGCAACGTTAGAGCAAGAAATGAAGTCGAATGTGAGAACACCATGCTTTTTGTATTTGTGACCATTAGTCAATCTTGTATGCGGTGGTTACTGTCAAGGGCAATACGTGGGGAGACGATCCCTGCGTGACTGATGTGACAGTGGCATACGTTCGAACGTTATCACGGTCTGAAAAAGTTTATTTGAGATCCGATTGCTGGAAGATATTGCCGAGTTGATAAAGTTAGTTTTACATAGTTAGCTTGACGGTTGAATGGAAAGTTTTTAACAACTGTAATAGGTGCTTGGAAATTGAAATCACTATCAAGTACCTAAATTTAATTGAAGAGTGCATAATATCATCGAATATGCAAATATTCCAATCGATAGATCAATGGAATTGTTTTGCTCCTCATAAGTTTTAAGATTTCAGAGGCAAAAGCAATAACAGAAATGAAACTTTAATGTTTTTGAAGGCTGTCAATTAAACCATTGCCCCGGCGAAATACCTCGGTTCGCCAACTGCAATGAGAAATTCAGTATGACAAGGCATTAGGACATATTATGCAGGTACCTAAGGACACATTAAGGCATTCAATTACCTGTAGATAACTAAACAAGCTAACCAGCGGGATAATTTGCAAAGGATAGAGAGGTATGCTTAGCGGATATTGGCAAATCGATTTTATTGCTGTTGAGGATTTTATGAAGATGGAGTTAGCTTTTTGCTACTGCCAGTGAAATTTCACTGTAAACTTATTGGCACCATGTTAGGGTTTTATGTACTCTTTTTTACGTACATGTTCAATTTTTGTAAGCTCTTCTGCAAAAGAAGTGAAGGTGTAAAGGTGCTGAGCAGGGTTCCAGACGGCCGTAATGACCACCATAGTACTATACAGAATACATTCATTTAACTACGAACTTTTTGCCATTGGGTCACACCAACGTCACGCTCCCTTAATTACGGCCGAAAGATATTCAAATTTTCCGACGTGAGGTGCTCGATATTTACTTGCTCACTCTCAGTTGGATGGATTTATTTTATTACCATTCGATTCATCATCCATGTGTTTCCCACTGCAGAAATTCCCACTTCCTATTTTCATTTCCGATATTTATATCCAATGCAGTTTGAAATTTGGAGTAAAAGCTTTGGAGTTGCATAAGGCAGAGCAGTTTCAATGAGACATTGCTGCATCATTGACAGTTACCTTTACGCTCGGCTGGATGTCTCGGAAGACACTAAACGACACTGGACAAGTAACAAAGCCGCCCAGTGTACGTACAAGTTCGTCCTCGAGTTGCCCGAATTTTGCAATTGTGTCAATTCACCAGAGAAATGATGAGGGGCAACCAAAATAGATCCCCAGAAAATCTGGCTCAAGAAGGGTGATCCATTCGTTGGAGCAGGGTAGGTCCACAACATGCACGAGAACTTGAAAATACTTCATTACTCGCACCGGAAAGAGCAGCTGCTGTCTACGAGCTCTGCGATAGAGCCATGTCCTCGGCCAACTTTTTCGCCGGAGCATCTATAATTTTCGATAATTTTTGACTTCCAAGTATTATCATCAATTATTTCTGTAAATTTTTTGATGGGTCAGCAAAAAATAAAAGGAAAATTTCGTCCACCGCATCAGAGATGACACGATGTTTAATGCATAACTTTGCATTCCGGATGAGAAGAAATTCCATGTCCGACAGTTTTTTAGCGTACAGGATGATCGAATTAGGTCTCGTAAAGGGAACTGTAACCGGTCCGCGTAGAACTTATGACTGAACTGTCAAATACTGGTGACTGAATTTAGTTCTGTGTTTCAAGCGAAGTCTACGCCCGCTCATGATGCCCAAAGAGCTATGACGAGGCTAATATTCAAAAGTATAGTTTTTTTCAAATGCCTTCTTTTTTACCAGGCTTCTATCTTATTAAATACAGCATCTATTTCAAGCAAAGTTCCAGTCACAAATCAGAAAGATTTGAAGGCGTAGCTCTTCAAGAAATGTCAAAATCTCTCTGCGGATATCCACGAGTGGGTCTTTCTTCAAGTCCCTATTGATAGCAATGGACGCCAGATAAAAACCTATTGAATACTTTATGTTGATGTGTAATTACTGTATTTCTAACCCATTGTTTCCTGCATGCTAAGTTTACATACGCAGCTTTGTCTAATAAATGCGGTCAAGAAAACTACAACGTTAAAAGTGCATCGAGTTTGGATTTTCTTTCAGGAAAAGTATTGAGTGATTTACCTTAGAAATAACTTTATTGAAAACTCATAATCACGATGGCCTGAAGAAAGAATTACGCATTCAAGCTGTTACAGTTTTTAGACGCAGCAAGAAGAGGCCCCTCAAGAACCGGAGGCGACGTGGGACGCAGCCAAGTTTTAGAAATAATATCGACGAGTTTTAGAAATAATATTGATGAGTTTTAGAAATAATATCGATGAGTTTTAGAAATAATATTGATGAATTTTCGAAATAATATCGATGAGTTTTAGAACTAATATCGACGAGTTTTAGAAATAATATTGATGAGTTTTAGAAATAATATCAATGAGTTTAAGAAATAATATCGATGAGTTTTAGAAATAATATTGATGAGTTAAAGAAATAATATTGATGAGTTTTAGAATAATATCGACGAGTTTTAGAAATAATATCGACGAGTTTTAGAAATAATATCGATGAGTTTTAGAAACAATATCGATGAGTTTTAGACAAAATATCGATGAGTTTTGGAAATAATATCGATGAGTTTTAGAAATAATATCGATGAGTTTAAGAAATAATATCGATGAGTTTTAGAAATAATATCGATGAGTTTTGGAAATAATATCCATGAGTTTTAGAAATAATATCGATGAGTTTTAGAAATAATATTGATGAGTTTTAGAAATAATATTGATGAGTTTTAGAAATAATATTGATGAGTTTTAGAAGTGATATCGATGCGCTGCGCTGCGAGATCTGTCACGGTCCGTTAACGCTACCGCATAAACACGTGCGATGAACCCGCACGATGTTTAAACTCGTGACATGAACTGTTCAATTTGAATAATAATAATAATAAACATTACTAAATTATTCAACACGGCACTGACACACGCGACGAAAAGCGTCCAATCATAGGATGACACTGCACAATAATTCTACACGTGAAAGGAAAAATTTGAAAAGTAAATTATTCTACACGAAAAAGCAGAACTTAGATCCCTTGTGTCTCCACAGATCATGAGACCTACGTCCTGTACTCCCTTTTAGACGGTTCATTCTGGAACATCTTTGAATAATGTAAATAGAGACTTATCTGCATCGCCTCAAAGAGCATATTCAAGGTGAGCTGCACGAATACCATCAACACTTACAACAGATTGAATGACACGAGCTCTTTCTTATATAATTTAATTAACAATTTGGGCTTCACTCGATTATCATTTTGTAGGTTAATCCGAATAATGAAAGTGCAAGAATGTGTTTTCCATCTCTCATTCATTCAACATTTATGCCAAATGTTGTTTTCTAAATTGCCAAATTAATTATGCAGACGTTTGTTAAAGATTGGCTTAAGATATTTTAAAATGACCGTTTCATTCAATGGACGGAGCAATTGAAGCGTGTCGCTGTACCATCAATCTAATGTGCGCGACACTTCAGCTCCATGAAAACTATTCACTCTTGAATTTCCTAATAGAAATATGAGAGGTGTACATAATTCGCGCGGCTAACATTTACTAAGCGGCTCTTGTCGTTTGCCAATGAACGTTTTATCTTGAATGAACATCGATCGTAGGGAATGACAACTTTATAGCGCAGGTTTTCAGCTTCAGTTGGCCGGCGCGCAATAAGAAAGCTAGCATGCGTACCTGCTGAGGTTCCGACCGTACAGATTTGTCACGCTTCAAATATTCATTGACGATGAAAAAGAGTATAATTAACTAATAGCTTTACTTTGACTGAAAATCTCGTGACGAGACACGCGTTCAAGGTTCATGCGTCTTAATTAATTGAAGCTTCCGTACATAGCTGTACGGTACCCTCGTACATTATGCATCCGTTAAATCTTGTGCGAGTAAAATTGAAAAAATTAAAAGAAAATTATAAAGAAAAGTATTCCGTGCTCTTCAAGGAAGCTTGTGAAAAAGAAGGACTTCTGTCAGCATTCCCGAACGCATGTTATGCTGCAATTACAGTTGCAGGCCAAAAATTAAATGGTTTAGCAAGGCTCTTACAAGCAAAGATCTTTTAGGATATAAACTTCATACAATCTCCTGTAGGTGCTCCGAGTTTCGACCTTTTAAAATAGTACTAAAGCTGTGATGCACTAATGCTAGTCATTATCCTCATTTTCTACCCTCATCATCTTTGATATTAGACACGAGGTAGCCACGTACGAAAAGCTTGCAGCGGCCTCTTGAAGAGTACAACATAGGATCATTGGTCTTACTAGGCCGAAAGTTACCAATATCTTTATGTTCTGCACGCTGATACGAATACCCTAACCTAATCTCAGTTAAGAAGTACAATTTTAGTATCCTAATTAAAACTGTTTCATCCAATTTAACTACATCAATTTCATGCAATGGGTACCTTATCGTAATTTGAGTTAATATCACTGAAATGAACTTGACATACCCAATCTCATATTAAAGTGAGTAAACGAAACTATTCATATGCCCTATGTAAAACAATTTTAGCAGCATGTTAATACAGCTGGAAAAATCTAGAAGCAATGTGAATTCAGTACGTGACCGACGCGTTGCGGTGGAATATTGCAACAAGAATTGCACGAACTGAGACAAACCACACGCTGTTTCTTTGACCAAAGCCAGCAGATTAACGACTGATAAAAATTTCACGGTCAAATTATTATTTTTGTTTTACTTCCCATCCGACTCTCAATACGAAGTATTATTTTCTGCAAGGGCCTTGGATCTAGGTGAAATTACTCTTTCTTGAATCGGAGTACATTTCAAGGTAATATTTTTCACAGTAGTTTTTCAAACGCCCTCATCATGTGCTGTATCTCACCTCTACATAATAAAGAAAAATAGTCTTCCCAACGAAGCACTGCTTGTCATTCTTCAGCAATTTATGCAGGTTAGTTTCTTTGAAACGAGCTCTGGCATCTGCCTGCTGTTCCAGAGTACACGACGTGTTTTGAAAAATCTTATTCGGTGTGTATGAGCTGGTAAAAATCTTGAAACTGCTCTCTCCCGACATGACGAGATTACAAAGCTACGCTCGTGAGATGGCCAACTTCAACTTAAGAAAAAACATCATATTGTCGATTGCTAAACTTGAATGTTCACAGCCACATATACTCTCAGTCGCATCCCCTTTTTCTGACTGGCTGACGCATGAAATTTGATTGACGAAACAAAATACGTCAACCTAGCCGCTACCTCTATTGTCACGACTAACATTTTAAGATGAACTTTCTTCGAGAAACATAAAGTGAGCTGACACATGACATTTGTAGCAGCGCTGCCGCACAATGCGTTGCATGAGGACACACCCTCATGCAGACAGGCAGTTTGGTGACGCGGTGAGTTACTGAAGCACATCGCTGAGGTCCAGTGACAGGTTCTTGAGAACTGTACGGAGAAATTTCTTTCCAAGTCGCCACTATGGCTCTGAAGCGCTTCACGCTTGAAAAATTAAAGGCTTATAACTCAGAGCGTATTTTTCTCGTCTTGAAGTCTACATGGCGCGGAGATGCGCTCGTATATATACTATCGTGCAATGACCTACACGAAAGTTCTGCAAAACTCTTACACTATAACAGCTCGTGTTCTGCGCGTCTCGGCTTCTGTGAAATTATTGATCAGCTTGCGTCCTGGTAAAGGCAACATCTCACGCAATCGTGACGACCTTATAACATGGAAAATTTTAAAACTTCTGTAAGAAAAAACGCTCAAGAAGATTTTAAAATAGAAGTAATTATCACGGTCCCCTTTATCACGTTTTACTGGTTTCTAGCGAAGATGAGCGCTAGATGGCTCGAAATCCCTAGTAAATAATTTTATTTGAAACTAATATATTTTTACCCGCGGTAGCACTGTACTTTTTATTAGGAATAAAACTCAAGTTTTAAAGTGCAGTGTTCAAGAATTTGCACCAGTGTACCACATCCTAATGCTCGTATACAATGTGTGTGCTGCCTGTAGCTCATCCGCGCTGTTGAGGCTCAGTCATAACTTCTCACTTCGGACTCTGCCACCGTTGGCCAAAATTTCGAAAGCAATTAAAAAATCGCCAAGGCTTTATGTCCATTTGCATAAGAATATGACTCAAGCGACCATATTTGCCGGGCCGAGAAATGGTCTCAAATCCCACTATATACTAATACACAGTTGTTACTGGCTTGCTTGGTCCGTCTCTCTGTCACGTCCCAAAGGATTTAGATGGAGAAAATTTGCGGGTCCGTATTCTTAAACTAATTGCGAGACTGTCAGATAAGGCAGTCCGTATCAGTGATACTGAAAATAAAATTTTATGTCAGAGTTACCGTAAATAAAAGGGCATCTTAAGAATTTGATATAATTTTACCCACCATTTTCAATGGGGCATGTCTGTTATGTAGTATTTCAATTATATACGGAGTTTTTTTGCAGTAATATAAAATCACTCGATTTCTCAATAACTTTCAGCTATTGAAGATTTGAGTACAGGATTAAAAGATATGTTTTTGTAACTTGGTTTGGTTGCAAAATTTACCCACTTGAAGCGCAGCAAGAAACCTGAGCGAAACGCAATTGATCATCGTAGTTTGTTCCTCATTTTTCTGCATGACTTTCGTTCTACACTAGACCATTCTCGTGAAAGATAAAATTTGATAACTTTCCTGCGATGCGAGGGTCAGTTTACTGTACCCTAGAAAAATAGCACCCTCAGAGGAAATGTGTTCTAAGGATTGTATGGAATTATTATCGTAATATTTAGTTCATAATTGCGTCGCATAACGAGTGATTTGCATCAAATTTGCAAAAGTATTTTGATCATCGCTCATGAAGCAGATATTTTTGAGGTAACACTTTGAGTGGAGACTCAAAAATGACCCGCTAGAAATCTCTGGACCAGTTCTCCCCTCATTAAAATTGCCATCGTGTTAGTTCACCTGGTAACAGCAGCCCGTCTTAATTGTACATAGGAACTTTGACACCAAATTACATCTGTAAAATTTAACGCTGTTATGCCCTCTTTAGTTTTTCGGGAGGCCGAAGTTGAAAAGAAACTTTGAAGGCAATTGAAGAAACTATTTCGCATTCTTTACCACACAACACGATCATTTACTTCGCAAAAACGCAACGTCCAATGCAATTCCCAGTTTATGGGTCCTTTAAGATTCTTTACGCGGCACGTACCTCCCAGGATGCCTATGCCTGAACTCAAGGCGTCCTTTTAAGCCCCTCAAAACCCTTGCCGACTCCACGGAGGCTCTCAGCTCGCACCAACAGCCCTAACCCGTCGTGCGACGCAGCGACGGCAGCGAGATGCCTGCGTTTCTCAACCTTTCAACCCTTGCGTGACCCTTGAGTTTAGTAACAAAATGGCTTAGATGTGATGTCTATGCTACAATATTACAATGACCAATAATATATTGGGTGTGTTTAGCAATATTTCTTGAATGACATTAAAAAAATCCAAATGTGTGTTAGTTTAACTCACATGTTCTTGCGGAACCCTTAATATACAGGGACCTTTTGCGGAACCCTTAATGCACAGGAACCTTTTGCGGAACCCTTAATACACAGGGACCTTTTGCAGAACATTTAATACACAGGGACCTTTTGCGGAACCCTTAATACACAGGGACCTTTTGCAGAACCCAAGGGTTAAGCGCGATAATAAGCCATGAATATCCATGAATCCATGATAATGAATGCCAAATTTCATCCCGACCTGCTCCCCAACAGACACTGAAATAAAACCTTCTATTCAGTCTGACTTTTTCGCTGCCACTTCAATAATTTATAAATTGATCGATGAAAATTCGTAGAAGGCAAAAAATTATACAGATCTAAAGATGCTTCTGCGAAAATTTCGGCTAGGCTGCGGAGTAAAAACAAGCAGTTCGTACATACTTCAAAAAAGTACGGTGCAAAATTTGTAAAAAATAAAGTTAGCTGATCAGGTTAGGTTTCATTCATTCACCCTTAAATGGAGCTCACAATATTCAGAAGTGCTCACCCCGTGAGGTGAACTGTCTGCCATCGCTCCGAGCACGATCGTATTGAACTCTACCGTCATTAGAGAGGCCAATTGAAGCATCTATCCAGGTTTACTCTTTTTGGACGTGACCTAATATAATTATCAATGAAGAAGTCACGGAAAATAGTCTGGATAACGCTTTCATAATTTTGGATGGCGAAATTCATATGCTATTACAGCTTTTAAATACACCGTTCACAAATGATTTTTAAAAATGGCATTCATAATCATGTTAATTCCTTCTCGTCAGAAATATTCTTGGATGTGATGTAAATACCACGTGAGAAATTCAATTTCGTACTTCCTTTAAAACTTTCACGGAGCAGAGATAGTTTTTCGAAGTCGAATTACATGGGACTGAGGCGACGCATTGGTCAGTTTTCTGGACAATTTCTGCTGACACATTTGAAGAATCGCAGCATAGTACAACTGATACAAATTTCGGCTTCCATGCTTCTCGGAATCAATCAGCGTAGAAATTTTGGCCTGAAATTATGATATATTTTGGTAGGGGGAGAGTATCAAGTGGCAACCCTGACTGCAGGTGGAGGTTAGCTCTGCATGCACAGGCTCACCTGGAAACCGCTCTCTGCGGTTAATCATGGCACGCTCCTCCCTTTTCTACCTGTAGGCCCCGCCTCGCATCCTGCTGGACGGCTCCACAGGCAGATGGAATGATAATCTGGACCTGCAAGAGTCCAGTTCCGACTTACGAGGATTGGGGAGCGTCACGAGTATCACTCCCTTTACGCAGTAGCTACCGCGATCTCACCGATATACTCCTTGTTTATCGCTACATTGAAACGTGAATCGAACGCTGGTGAAGGTGTTGTGTGAGTCAGTGCTGTGCGCATCGGAACAATGCCGCGGCCGACAAGGGAGAGCTACGGTGACCAGAAGCCGCCTTATTCTTACATTTCGTTGACGGCCATGGCCATCTGGAACAGTCCTGAGAAAATGTGCACTCTGGCAGATATTTATAAATTTATTACGGACAGCTTCCCGTACTACAGAAAGAATACTCAGCGTTGGCAGAACTCCCTGCGCCACAACTTGTCCTTTAACGACTGTTTCATCAAAATTCCGCGGCGGCCAGACCGCCCCGGCAAGGGGGCCTACTGGACCCTGCACCCTTCAGCCATGAATATGTTCGAGAATGGCAGCTTCCTCAGGAGGAGGAAACGATTCCGTGTTTCTAGACCCGACAAAGAGGCCCTTGAAGTCGGACTGCAGCAGATCAATGGGCAGCTCAACTGCGGCCAACTGCGATGCGAAGAACAGGACAGGCTTGTGAGCGATACTTCTCTGTCACCTTTAAAACTTATAGACGATATTCCCACGTCCACAAGCGCTTTGAATAATTCTATGCATCTTCCTCAACTTCCTTCGCCGTACCACTTGGGCGCGCTATCGTCGCCTCTATTCTACCCACCTCCTTTTGCGAGCATCGCAGCAGCGGCCGCAGCCTGGGGTGCTGCACCGATCCTTGCCGCCACTTTACCGTACAGGCTGCCCAGTTTTACTCAATCCACAGCTCCAACGATGGCCTTGCCTCCTCCGACATCCCTGCACAACGCTTCTCTGCCACTGCTTCACTTCCGTACTGCAGGTCTCCAGGGTCTTCCTATACCTCATCTCTCATCCCTGCCGCCCTCCGTGGGGCCCCCCACCATGGCCTTCTCAGGGATGAAGCCCTCTCCTGTGGTGCCCAGGCCCATCCGCCCTCTGCCCCTCAAGGGGATGTTACCCTTGCAAGGGGCTGTGGAGCCTCTCAAGGGGGTTACGTGATTAGCTTGCCTTTCTTAAGGGTTTGAGTGTACCATGTTATTGTTTGTCTTCTCTGATGATAGCTCTGTACCATGACCGTGTAAATCAAGTAGCGTCAGAATGTTTTTTTTCTAGGGAATGACTATGTTCAATCTCATTTACATACCTCAACTATGTTAGGCATTAATTAGTATTGGTTTTTCGTTTTTTTTAGTTTCTCTGTACGTTTTCTTCACAAATTTGACGAAAACAACTCGTCTGTTGTACACATATTTCATTCTCAGTGTTTGACTCGGATGATGGGCATTCAAGAAAAGGTAGTTTTGCCGTAGGGCGCACTTTTGAAGGATGGCCATTTTCAAACAACGACGAATGTTTGTTTTGTAAATACTTACATAGAACTTGTGCCCTGCAACACGCTCTCTAAGTTCATCTTAGCGTTTTGAGTGCTTTCGGGAGCCTCTAGTCATAAAGTGTTCTACGTGTAGTTTTTTATTAAAGAAATAACAGTTCATGCGAGGCATTTCAATTCACCTGTACGAGTAGTATCATGTCATCTGAAGGTGGTAAAAGTGGATCAACCATGCACGCCCCAACTCACCTCAAAATTATGGCTTACTGCAGTAGACTTCAGGAAAACTCTGACGGAACAGTTCTTTGAAAGTAGAACAATTCGCTAACGAAGAATTCCGAGAACACAATTTGGGCAATGATACAATTAAATGGCCAGTTACTTGACGTTTGCTGCCCTGAAATTGCTTAGCGTTATTGCAACGCTTGAAGACGAATATTTGAGCCTGGAAAAGAGATGACATAATTCACAACCCGAGATTGTGTCAGTTGATGTTCAAAAAACTGCTTTGAAAAATGCAGCACTCTTTAGAGCGAATTCAATGTTGCGAAAACATAGCACCTTTGCTCTAAAAAAATTTAAAGATAAAATTGAGCAACAGTAATAGTGATTATTTGAACGATTCACTAAAAGTACGTAAAGTATACAACCATGCTTCACGCAGCCAAATTATATGGAGGAACTAACTCAACAAATGAAATCGGGCGCTTCATTTTCAAGCCTATTCCAGTCGCTGAGTCTCTAACGGAGATGTTATTGAAGTCCTAACTGTTTTTTTTAGCATGCGCAATTAATGGAGTTTATCTATAGCCTGTTTTTTAATTTAATTCCGACAGTTTTCCATCAATCAAGCATGAAAAAAGGGAATTATCAAATGAATAAATCGATCAGCGAAAGAATAAACTAGAAACTTTCCAAAGTAAAAAAGAATGGAGTGTGCTGAACAATAAACTGAAGCTTCAGTGCTCCGGAAGCTCTAAAATTGAACATTGTTCAAATTGAAACTCGGTCTTCCAAACGTCGCTACGAGCACGCAGCTCATCCTTTGTAGTTAAGCTAGGTAAGCGTCATTCATTCAAATATTCAAATAGTTAACGGCTTGAGTTTCATGTGCTCATCTCTAAGGTCATGAATTCGTTTAAAATTCTCTAATACAAAATTTGGTGAGAAATATGATGCTCGTCATAATTTATGATGGACCATCAATGAATGAAAATTTTTTGTCAACGAATACGTTTTATGAGTTTTATTCGAGCACGTTAGAGTTTTTGCATTTTTGTGTGATTGCATCTATTGAGCAAAATTGAAAATTAAACAATTTTCATATGTCTAGTTTGTCTAGAAAAATTAAACTCGAATGCGAATTACAGACGATTAACTGGCAGAAATCAGGCAGTGTGAGAATTCTACATCATATTCAGACACTGTTTTCCGAATATGCAGCACGATGAGGGATTCATTCATTTCACCCCACCGCAATTAACAAAATAAAAGTGTAAACTTGAAGGAAACTGGGATGCATGGTGGCAGTTTATAACAACTATCAAGATTCTTCAAAGCTGCAGCATTTCCCTTAAAATAATTTCCACTGCGATTCGAGTTTCCAGTTTGAATGAAAAATATCAATCTTCCCCTTTCGTGAGAATAATTCAAAAGCTTAGCTTTTATTTCCTTTTTAGATAACAAACGTGCATTGACAAATACGGTACGAGATGGAAAAGTTTGCAGAATTTTTCTTGGCTTTAAAGTAACCTTGGAGTCCAATCGCACACTGCATAAAGCCCGTCACGATATGCCATTGAGCAGCTTTACCCAGTCGTAACTCTTTCACCACTCCATCGATAAATTTGTATATTAAGCAATAAAATACTCGGGCTGTTAAAATTATGGATACTTACATATGCTCCGGCCCAAATTTAGACTAGGGAGCTTGCTGTCCGTCACTGGCGATGATTTTATGCGCAAATTATTGTGTTGTACAAACCCTCTTTTGAAAAGTTGTTTTTGAAACCCTGGAAAATACATCAGGTTTTAAACACGATTAACTATCGAATTTTTAGTGAAACGTCACTGGATGGGGTTGAATATTGGAGGCCATTGAGTAGCTTCCAATACTATAAGATATTAATACGCTAAAGAAAACTGCAATTGGTAATTGGGTTCTGTGACTCCGGAAGACAAAGAAGATCGTGAAGAAGATGACCATTGCGTGTACTGGGAGACCAACGACATCAAAAATGACATAAACATTGGTGTTGTTCAACTCCTCATGAAAAAAATTAATAAAATCCAAGAATGACAGCCATTCGGATAATTCCTTTCATAAAGCTCAGTAGATTAGAAAAGAATAGAGCGACAGAAACGACCCAGAGATGTCGATTTAACCTTGCACTTTGATTTGGGACTCAATTTGAGTATGCCGCATCCCCCGTTCTCCCTGCGTCACACAAACAGGCCGCTGAAGACAGAGACAAGCACTGAAAAGTAGAGGGCTGCACCTCTCGATATCACCATGTGACATCATTTTCGTTCCCTGCCAATTAAGTTTTATTTCCCAACGTCATTTACTGCAGAACAATATAAAGTCTTCACTATTCCAGAAGTCTTTAATTTTGGGTTATGCTTGTATTATGCCTATTACTGGTATTATATCAAAGAGAGATAAATTTAGAAATTCATTGACTTAAGCACGAAAGCAAATTTCCAGCACCAAAATTATTTTTTAACATTGCTTAGTTACAAAGAACAGGGAACGCATCGCTCTAACCCGAGAACAAGACAAAACTGAATTTTTTCCTACGTAGTGCACCTGTACTCACCATTGGTCAGGCCCTGATCTTTGTCAATTGAAAATACAGAGCGCCAGTGTTGGTTTTTCTAGTAACAACCGCGTCCATATATGCACAGGGTGAGCCATAAATAAAGTGTCCTTTAGAAAGTCACTATACCAATAAAACTATAATTGTTAAAAAGATCAAATTCATTTGAAATGAAAGAGGAGTCTCTAAACTTTTATAGCAGGTCGGTGCTGCTAAAATAAATGGAGGAGCTCTCTATACACCCTCCCTGTATGTTGTTACAATACCTGATCCGTTGTTCACGTGATTATCATTATAGTCATGGATTAAAGCACCCTGGCCACATGGAATATAGTCCAAAATAAACGAAGAGAAAAGAACTCCTATTATAAACTCGAGAGACGGACTAATGTATCCACAATTAGCGTTCCTACGAAATAGGATTCCTTGTGCATGAAAACAGCGATTTAAGAATTGAGAGGAAGAAAGGGCAAAGAAGAGAAAGTGAAGAAGGTGGAAAAATTAAGCTGAAGCAAATTGGGCATTAGATATAGAAGTCGCGGAGGCCTATCTACAGCTGATGTGACCTAACAGCGCTCCCCTGTAGACGCCTGCCCTCGTAGCATTCAATAGACAAACCTATTCTGATGTATGCCTCCTAAGGGCCTCGCTGGTCACGATTGATAGCACTACGGTAAAGGAATCATGAGACATTTTCACACGATACAAATCGTAAGAAACCAAACCTTAACTCTGCTAAGGGACTATACAATTATCGGTCCTTACGTATTATCGGGAGGACTTTTGATTTTTACTTTTTCTTTTTTTTCACAGGGTTTGTTGGTTAGTATGAAATTGGTTTGCCGACAGTCGTTTGCCGTTCGTAACTGCCGTCCGTTTCTTCTACTGTTGGGCCAAGGACTTGACCTCAATCAAATGGTGCGAAGAACAACTGGACATGGCCGATAAGACTACAATTGACTGGAATTCGTATATGCCAGAATATACGAATTAATATATTGCGACGTTCTGGCCTCCGGAATTACAAATGTAATGGTTAGGTTAGGTTAGGTTAGGTTAGGTAATTCCGGTTTTTTTAAAGGTCCTCCCGATAATACGTAAGCACCCAATTATCGTTACTGCAGTCATTTTCATGAACAGTATGCTCTAATTAAAAATAAACGCTGGAATTCATGTTTGTATGTGTGCGAAAATGTCATTCGAAGGAAAATTTCCTAATGTAATGGAGTTTCAGCAATATTTCATCAATTGAAAATAATTTGCTTAAAATATTATTTTCGGAGACCTACTGTGATCGCTCGTCAATATTTGTCTTTACATAGCTGTAACTTTTTGGTGACGTCAGCGGTGCGGCTCCCGACAAGTTTTTCTGTACCGGACGTGATGCTGAGCGCTGGTGATTGTGGTTATCACGAATTAAGGCCTAATGACGTGGGATAGTGAGAGCATAATAGACATAATGAACGGCTTAATAGCACTTAATTAAGTGGAATAAAAACTCCCTGCTGACATGCATGAAACAGCGCTACTTCTTCTTCATAACACGTTGACTCCGAAGTGGGTCATATATGGTACACGCGATCATCTAACCTAACTTAATGTAACCAAAGCACTGTCAAGTATAAATACGAATTTTCGAGTTTTCTTCAAATTTGTGTTCATCAATCGAATAAGCTAGTTCTGATTAGAAAGAAAATTAATATAGTAACCAAATTTGTGAAACCAAAATCCTTCATTTTTAAATTCCCAGTAGAGATATTTGTCGGCATGTAATTTTACCTGTGTGGAGAATCGAAGTCAACGTGTTAACGATATTGGACGGCTTACTATGAAATTCCTTCATCTTCTAACCCCGAAGTGCGTTTCACGATCAAGGTGAACGTTTTGAGTAAATTGAATTAATTTCAAAACAAATTTCTACATCACCTACATGCATAGTTTATCGACCATGAACCTCCGAAGGTAAGGCGGAAATAAAGTTGCTTCCGTTTCACATTCAGCTGCTCTGAGTGAGACGTGCGAGTTCGAACGATCCAAACGAACTGAATCCTCCACTCCCTCGCCCCAATCCTGTCGGTAGGCATAGCGACTTGATTACGTCGCTAAATGAAAGCAAGCGTTTATGCTGTTAGGAAGGTTTTGAGGCCAAGCCGCCTACATCTTGTCGTCTAATAGAAGGTTAACTAGCAGCCCCACGCCCTCAAAATGAGGGTAAATCTCACGCAAAATAACGTAATTTTCTGTATCACTGATACGCTCTGCCGTCTCTGACATAGTGTTGCTGATTAAGAAGACGGGCACGGGAATTCGGACCCTTGAATTTTCTCCTACGTAATTCTTCCACTGCGTGAACAGATGTTTACACACCCAAAAATACGTATATATGAACTTTGTGTGCTGTGAGTACGGAGAGATTTTTGAAAAACTACCAATGAAAAGCTCGTTCTACCGAATAAATAATTGTTGTCGTTAAATATTGTCTCAAAGATATGAAAACGCGTTCAAGTCAAAGTGACCCATACATCGTTATACATACACCTCTGGAGCGAGGGACCAGAGAAGCTTCTCCTGCAAGTCTTACTCAGCAGCAGTGACAAACAAAGGCTCTATTCGTACTGAACATGGATTGAAAATGACTGAATGCACGGCCATTTATACAAAAAAAATACGGCAATTTACCGCAAAGCCTGACGTTTTGTCGCTTGGGTGATAGTGAAAGTGCAAACTTTCTTCCCTGCGATATAAAACATTTACTGTGATTGATAAAAAATGTTCGATCAATCACAGAAAAAATGACATCCTATAATCCAAAACATTTACTAAAAAAGTCTGATCCTCGAATTAAATAAAGTCGAGTTTCAAATTTTACTCTCCGCTTTTACGCCGGGAGGGGAAGTGCGACAGTCTGAACGCATTCTAAATGTACGACATAATGTAGGCCTCGTGACGCAGTACAGAATGTAGGGCTCGTGACGCAGTACAGAATGTAGGGCTCGTGACGCAGTACAGAATGTAGG
>VOMN01052970.1:0-11675 GCA_014899125.1 Orchestia grillus | reverse complement strand
GAAAGGTCTTTCTCTTAATGCAACAAAATGAGTGTTCCCCGGTGTAATTGATCAAATTATTTAATCATGCTAATTGTCTTTGATTAATCATGGTCATTTACTAATTGTGTCAATGCAGATAAAATTCTTATCTTCACTTTTAGAAATAGAAAGAAATACATTCATCATCTTATCAATTTTTTAGATTTCGTTATCATCTTTTTTTTGCATATTGGTACACGAACCTGGGTGTCCCGTCACAACAATTTGAAAACCCGCCGGGTTTCATCCTTTGTGTGTGACTGATTTCAAAACAATCAATTTTTCTTTTCTTCTCTCTGTAGAAACTAACTGGCAAATTCAACACGCAGTGGATAATCGTCAGCATTCAAGCCGTGCACAAACTGCACGTGATGTGGATGTTTAAGGTTACCGTGCAGCGCGCTCCCCGCCCCACTTTGACTTTTACGAAGAACATTTGCCAAAGCATGGGTGCTTGTCGTTGGGTCACTATTAAAATGTTGCAGTGTATCGTCCTCCATCACTTGATCCCAAACCTTACCAGGGCGGCCTGCGTCAGGTCATGGCTACGCGGAAGGATCCGGTTTCACTCAGTTTCCTATTGATGGCTGTGAATTTTATTGTGCACTTGCACATGTCTGTTGGGATATATTTTTTTGCAAATTCTTGTAGCTCTCCTAGAATTACCGTTTGCTACACCGTGTCTTTGGTGCACATCTGCAAGGTCAGCATTCGTAATATGGTCCATTGCTCTTGATAGCTTCGCACTACGATCGACAGTTCAATGTAAACAAAAGCTCCACGTGCATTTTTAACATCACGGGTAAGTACAGTAGTCTGCAAACCAGACACTTCGACGCTAAGTTTAAAAGTTTAATGTATTCGTACTATTTTAGGTTTTACCTCTTAGTTACTTATTAAATGAACATTTTTGGACATACCTCTATAAGGTAAAATATTTGTATTTCACTCAAACAAACCATATACTAACGTTTAATCAAAGAATCTCAAAACACCCTGTGTATAATTACCTTAATACTTTACAAGAATAATAAGAAACAAGAATCACTCAGAAAGAAACCGCAGTGTACGATGTAGGCTAAAAGTTCAGTATTTTCAGTGCTACCGAACTAGTGTGAATAGTGTTACATTTACTATGGGCAATATGTGAATGAATTACGAATTGGACGTTTATTGATGCATATACGTAGACGTGTTTGTACCTGGCTATATTCTAGGCTAACTATATCCAATGACTGTGAGACGGTATGCGAGACGGTACGTGAGATGTTGTGCGCATTCCAAACGTAGGCGGTGACCACCAGTGCCGACGAGAGGGCAACTGCATTCTTGGAGAAGCCCATGCAGAGTTAATTAAGCAACGTCGAGTGCGGAGTGCAAGTGCAGAATTTAGAGACGGTACTAACAAGCAACGGTCACATACCGAACTGTAGGTCGTGGGAATCCGTAACGACGATGTAGCACAAAATGCTTGACATCGCTGCCCAGACTGGGAGTAAATGGGGCAGTTTTGGAGAAAGCACGGTCAGTGTGAGAGAGACAGAGTTAGAGTCTGGATAACCATTAAACGCAGGGCGTTAGGCTGAGACTGTTGAGCTTTGTCAGGGACTTGAAGTAAGTCCTAGAGCTAGAACTTGCTGGAAGTTAAACACTTGACCTAACGAAGTACTTAGTTGTATATAAATTAACCTCCATTAATATAGCGTTTAGTTTGTCCGTCATTAAATATTGTGAATAACTTGCCTAAAGCTATTCACTTTGCGGACGGTCAATGCTCTAAGTTGTTAGAAAGCCTAGTGTTCGTTTGCTCGACAGAGAGCGCTCTGCCTGGGTCAACTTGCACTACTCACTGTTGACTAAGTTCGCACAGAACTGGACAACAATTACGGGTGTTTTGTTATTCCTTGATGTTCGCTAAACTTTATTGGGTATTGTTTCTCTTCGTGTTCACTGACAATTCTAAAGTGAGTGGCTGTATATTTATTCTGAAAGTCCGCAGAACGCGAAAGGGCGCGGATTTGTTGAGTCACGGATTTGTGCTTTGAGAATTAAACTCTGAGCTGTGGTATTCTGGTACCAGGCTGACTACGAGTGTCTAATCTTCCAGCTCGTGAACTCTCTGGTTAATGCGGAGCTCTTCGGAACGCCTAGGCTGTTACTTATCCAGTCGAACTTTGCTGTCATCTGTGTTACATGTTCCGCCCGACTCTTATTTGCTCTAACAAATTAATTTGTTATACATGATTAAAGGCGAGTTTCATTTCCCTCTCTGAATATCGTTAGACCACTACGTGCCCTGACTGCTCGGCCGAAACGTTACCTAAAAATAAATGTGGAAAACCAGCTTGCACACGAAGCCGAGAAAATAAATAATTACAACATAAACTGGAAAAGAAACATATTACTTACAGTATGTATTACTTTCACAAGCGTCGTGTAAAAAGCTACAATCTCGAGTTTCTGCGTCGTAATGTTGTGTACACGTACAAGTGAGGACAGGGTCACGCCGCCTGTTGCGTGCAGACTAAACGTCACCTGCACTCTTGCATTGCTGAACACATGGGAATACCTTCGGGTACTAGGGCAGCGTTAGTAGTACCTCGTAATTGCAAAATTGAGGATGATGCTTCAGATATTAACTATCCAATATTAAAAATAATTTTTACAATCATTCACTCGACTTCCATTACATGTGATTCGAAAATACTTGAAAGCATTTTAATTCACAAACACAGACCTTTCCTCAATGACCAAACTAGTTCAGTACCATCGCAAATACTGAACTTATAGCCCACATCGTACACTAGTTTTTTCCAGATGATTATTGTTTTAGGTTATTCTTGTACAGTATAATGGTAACTTTATATACCAATATTTATCTGTCTCTTCTTTTTAGGCACTGAAAACGATTACGGTATTTACTCGAAAGCTCTGCATTCAATTAACCTCTTTTATGGAACAACTATGTTTCTACCAGCCTTCATAATTAGGTTCATTTTAAAAACATGCTTCCCTGATGCAAAGTCTATTCGTGAAATTTTGTTGAATTATTTAGTTCAAGGTACTCGTAGCATGTGCTCTTGAGTGTTTGACTGCCCCTCGGCGTTGATGACTGCAGCACGATAGCATTCGGCACCCGAGTAGTCCCGACGGCCGTGCACGCATCGAGCGATGCTTAAAAACATTCACACTTATTGAGAGATCAAGGACATTCATGAGATCAAAAATATGAGATCAAGAATACTAAGGCGTATAATGCTTAAAAAAATAATTCGTGTGAGCGTACTTTGGTAAAACAGTGGCTGGTATTCAACATATCACTAGAGCCCAGACTATGTTGTAGAAGACAGTTCATAACACTTGTATAATTTAGTCGCTATTTATCTCACATATCTCTCGCACTCAGGCCCATTAATTGTTGATGAAGGCATCCGTCGTTTTAATAAGAGAGCCGCTGCATTTGACTACAGCGACAATTTTAAAGTACTTAACAGTGTATTAAAGAAATCAACATTAGCCAGTATCTGTGGGCCTGAATTCTCCGGACAAGTTTCCCACAGCCATGATTTATCCTGGCGATGCCTTCCGCTGTCGACGGAGGCAGGGCTGCAAGGCGAAATCGGGGCCAAAAAGTTTTGTATTAACCATTCAAGTATTAAAATATTTTAATTTTGATACATACAGAAGTCTAATTCTGATGAATGACTGTAAGTGAAATGGTTTCAAGAAAGTAGCCTATTACTGCTTCCAGCTGACAAGTAATGTTGAGCGGGTGCTGCTCCTTTCTGTGTTTGTTGATTGTGCGTCTGCGAATGTGAAATTAAGAGCAAAAAGTAATAAAAAGTGTAGTAATATAATATCAGAAACATGAAACATTGGAAAGGTTTAAATTGTGAATAACCAAATTGAATCACTGATGACCAAGCTATGCTCCATATCGATATCTGAACCTGGACCTGATACTGGACCTGATCCGGGACCTGATCCTCGACCTGATCCTCGACCTGATCCTGGACCTGATCCTGGACCTGATCCTGGACCTGGGCCTGACCCTGTTTGCTACAGCCATCACTTGGTCATGAGTCTGTCTTTAAACAAGAATGTTCATCCTGCTACCCTCTTAATATCTACGCATGAAACTAAAAATACATGTTAAACTTAATTATCATTTATATTAGCTTTACAATTTTTCAATATTGGTGAGACGGAGGCTTAGCTGTATTTAAGAAAGCGATGATCAGATTAGGCTTTATTAAAAACAACCCAAGCTACGAAGCCATGTTATTAAAATTCTATCTCTATACCGATCATGCAAATCTACTGTATAGGTAAGGGTGCCATGACTACGTGGACTTACTTACTTAACTTGTCAGTATCACTGTTGACTTCTGTGGACGCCGTCCTAAGTGCATTCAAACGATCAATGTTGACAACATAGACCGTGTGAATGTACCGCCGGTCACATGGGCAGTGACCGTTGACAGATGAAGCCAATGTATAGCATGTACTTTTAGACCTTATACTACAAGCAACGTGTTTCTAGTTCAAATAACATCACCATTATTTAGTAAATTGGACGAGGGTCCTGTAACTGTTAACGACTTAGAAAATTATTTCAATTAAAAACTCGCAGGTATGAGGCACAAGATCGAAGCAAATATATAACTTTTGCATGAAGCTCAAGGTATGTCTTATGACAAAGTTCGACAAAAGTTGACTTTATTTTTGGATGCACCTTTGCATATGTGAATAACGGCTACGCTGCGTGTTTGTGTACGTTATTGAGTGTTCACAAGACCGTGCAACATCATGCGGATGCCAACACACAAAAGCCAAACACAAACACCACGTGCACCACTGAAATCACCACGCAGTAGTGAAAGTCCTCTGCATCGCTCAGCTAATCATAGCTCATAAGTTTAAAAGAACTCATCGCTCCGTATTTTTATGTTCAGGAACATTACTTCGCTTAGTTAAAAAGTTTTCAGGCACCGACCCTATAATCATAATTCACAGGGATGTATTTCCTGTGTAAAATCGAATGTTGGTTTTTGATAATGATTTTTCAAGAATTACTCATCGCCCAGGATTGCTCAATTTGGGCAAATGCTCTATTCTAAGTACTGTTCGATTCATACATTCCACAGAAAATTTTTCACTCGATGTATTTTGCAGTTTTTATGCGGTTGTTTATTTTTGTATTGATTTGCAATTGCAAAAGGAAAGTCTTCAAATAATGAAAACAGATGATGCCCGTTTCTTCTCCCACGCGATGAATTCAGCATCACTTCAGGATATGCATCACTCGTTTTTACGTAATACAATTTTCAAGAGAGAAGTTCTGCTATGAAGCTCGAAGGACAAAAGGTGCTTTTATTACAGCATAGAGTTCCTTAGATCTAAAATACGGTATCGCTCCAAGTATGTTTTCGTTCACCTACATTAAGCTTTATTTCTTTGCCACATTTTGGGAGTTTTGCAAATGCATTATCGTTATTATTTCTTATCGTACTGAGATATTTCGTTATCACTCTCTAATATTGAAGTCTGTCAGAAGGAGAGAAGACAAGATAGAACTTTAGAAATCATTTCTTCGACAGCCTTTGACAAGATCTTGCAGCGAGATCTGTCACTTGTGATCAGTTCTAAAGGAAACCCCAGAAGAACGGCGAGGATAGAGCGAGGAGAAAAACCTCAAGCGTGTCAGAAACATATTGAGAAGACAGTAATTCCTACAATTAGGTAACAAGAAATTCTGTTCCAATAGTGACTTGAGGATAAGAAAATTAAATGGACCAGATTCTCCAAGAAATAGTGGCTCACCATTCAATGCACCCTTGCAGTCAACCACCGCAGGCAATTCAAATCAGACCTCGAGCACAGCTTTTCCGAGTAAATAATGACACTGATGTTTTAGGGTAGCAAGAAAGTTAGTTCAGGTGACTATACCTTCGTGAAAACCCTTAAGATGTAAGGAAAAGGTTTACTATGACAAACAAAACAGGGCGTGCTTTGCTAAGCACATGCACACGGTTCACCTGGCTGGCTTAGATCGTGCACACGGTTTACCTGGCTGACTTAAAGCATGCACACGGTTCACCTGGCTGACTTAAAGCATGCACACGGTTTACCTGGCTGGGTTAGAGCATGCACTCGGTTTACCTGGCTGACTTAAAGCATGCACTCGGTTTACCTGGCTGACTTAGAGCATGCACTCGGTTTACCAGGCTGGGTTAGAGCATGCACACGGTTTACCTGGCTGGCTTACGACCGCCGAAAGCGGCTACGCAGCTAAGGAACAAAATGACAGATTAACTCAAACATCGAGATTTATTTAAGCATTTCAGAGATTTTATCACGGACAGATACCATCGAAAAGAACCATTGCATTTCACTAAAATTTATCGTCGGGCAGCCTGTGAAGCGCTTTTACGTAGAAACAAGACTGTTTAGTTGAAGCGGAGAGTGGGGCTTATTGTTGCAATTAAAAAAGAGATCGCTGCAGAGGGCTGCTTTAGGGCTCAAAATTATCATATCTTAAAAATATGAGCAGGGTTATTGTAAGGGAAGCGTGAAGAAGGTTTACCGAAGCTTTTTTTAAAATATTTCTACTGTAATTTTAAAATCAGACGTCGCCGTTATTGAGCTCCGAGATTACGGCCCTGAGGAGAAGCCAAGCTAGTTTAAACGTTTAAGTTAATTGCATTTTTCATCACAAATTTATGATGTGAAATAAAATCATTTCACTCCCAATTACGTATGTTAACACTCATATTCTTCTGTGAGATGCAATCTTTTAAATTAGATACATGCGGTCTTCTTATAGCATGCAAAATTCTATATTAAAAACATGTGGTCTTCTTAAGACACACAACTCTTTTGTATCAGACACATTTGGTCTTCTTATGTGACGCAGTCTTTTGTGAAACACACATACTATGAAGTCTTTTATTCTAGATAATTTGTATAGTAGATTTTCCAGTACATGGTCGTATCTCAGCAGCAAGAAGCCTTTTCATGGCATTAACATTTTCACAAACTTTAACGACGCGCCATATTCTTGTGTCAGAAGGAGAATGAAAACATTGGTTTGTATGACACAAGGCGGCGTTTCAATACTCAGACGTGGGTCAGGGATCCCTCGCCCAGCGCCTCTGTCCATCTAAGCTGGCACTAGAAATTCAATGAATAATCTAGCGTCCACTTGACATCGAAGCCTTACAAAATACGAACAGAATCCAACTCATTATGGAAGGTGTTGAACAATTTTACATTCACCTACATTACAGGAATGATGTACAGTTTGTTGGTTGAATCCTTGGATGCTCGGTTGGTCCCTCCGTCCGTACTATCGAAGTTTCACAATTCCATGAGAGAACATTACTGTGAGCCATGCTCACAGGCGGTAGTGTTGCAGATAAGATACCACATATCGTATCGTAAATGAATGCAATGTAAAGTAAATTGCATTTTTCATTTGATAGAATACGATATGACTGAACTTTGATTAATCTACGTAGTTTGGTTATGAATAGTTAATTTCAGGGAAATGGTTGAGGAACATTTGTGACCCACTACATGCTTCACTAGGAAAATTCATTTCACTGTAAAAATTATCACAGTAAATCTCGTCAGTTTTGACGCGTGCGCTGCTCAACAAACAGCAGCAAGGTTTTCTTAACGCTGGAGCCGGGGCGGGCTGTGCCGCCCTGTGCGTCGTTGCAATAAGAAAATAAAAGAACCTTTATTAATTCTAACACGTTTTACCGTTGGGTTTTCAATACCTTACAACTATTGGCGTGGTGAGGGATGTGAGGAATGTGTGGTTTGAACTTCATTTTCCAAGGGAAGTACTCCCTGGTTACGTGAAATACCTCGCCTGAGCCTAGATTCGAACCTTGGTCCTTTCGGCTGCGAGGCCATCACGCTACCAGTACGCCATGGAGAATAACGTGAAAATGCTTTGGGAACCGAGGAAAGATAGCTACAAGAGCTACGTTAATTAATGAATTATGTTTGACGAAACCTCCCAACATACGTTTCAGCCGCTTGCTATCTTCAGTGATGGCTAAAAATCTCGGTAAAAGGAGGTAGAGGAGACAAGGAAAATTGGCGCGGTTCCTTTAACTCGTTTGCCATATTTTACTGCTCAAATCTATCCTAAACGTCCTCTTTACAGTTGTTTTTCACTGAGCAATTCATTAAATTAATTTCAACCAACTAGAATCATCTATACTACTTAATAATGAGCCAAATTTATGGATATATTTTCGTTTTTGTAGAAGGACTTAAGCAAAACAATTTTTTTTTTCAGATTAGCCCAACCTTTTGATATAGATTTGCTGCAACCGTCATTAGGGGACGAAGCGTATTTTTGCTGACAATACATGGTTACAGCGGGTATCTAGGCTACGAAACATCAATTTAATACGAAATCTTAAACTAAACCAGGAGCAAAGGGGAGGGGAGGTATTAACATGAGTGTTTAACGATATAATTTTTTTGTCTTGCTTAAGTTTTAGTACAAAAACAAAAATGGAACCTTGAAGACGCCCACTCATTTCCTAGTAATGTATATATGTTTTTTTTGTGTGTGACCGTTAATTTACTCACTGAAGGAATTAGGCGAATATTCACAGACACAGATTCTTGGGGACGTGTTTCTAATCAGCGAGACTCTGTCTGAGAAGGCAGTCTGTATCAGTGATACAGGAAATAAGATTATTTCTCATGAGATTTATCTTCATTTATGATGGCCTGGGGACTCTATGCAGTGAAATAATTTTCATATGGAGCTTCTCCCCCCACGCAGAAGCCTCTAGGGTCGCAGTCGTATCTCTGAAGGTACACGTGACGTCCAACAATAAGCATTTCTATTCACATCTACGAACAAATCTGCCCAGAGCAATAAGTTTTAGAGAGGGAGGTTCGGACTGAAGGTGTTCGAAATTTTTAGGTCGTCGATACGATTGTTGTGGGATCCCCGATATCGAGGTAGTGTTCGCATATCTATTCTTTGGCACATTTATGGCGTCGTTCTGCATAGAATTCGAGCATCTTTCATAAACTTACGATGCTGCTGAACTGAAGAAACATGGCTCGAATACATATGTTGCTTCATCAATGCCATGAAGGAAGGTGATAGAATCTTTTTTTCGGTATCTGATATGGATGTCGAAAATTTAGACAGGTGAAGCCTGGTCTGTTTAAAATTTATTTGAATAAATAATTTCAAATAAATTGTTTCGAATTGAATTAAGCAACTGGACGCTTGACGATGCGCGAATGGAATAGCAGAACCAATTAATTTTTCCTTTTGAATGAACTTCGTGACGTTAAAAAAATGGCTTAGACATTGTTTTTATAAATGTATCATGCTGAATTTATACATATTCCAAAGCAATGATCTTACACGAGAGAACCACAGATTAATCTGTTTTGCACTCACCACAGCTGCCAAGCTCATCGCTGCGGAAGACGAAGTGCGCCGCCGCTCTGTAAAGATAACTGAAGAAAGCGTGGAAATGGCCCTCACTCCTTGCCTCCGTACAGTACAGATCTTTAACCTGAGTCGGCGGCTCGCGATAGCCTTGTCGTTCTTATTGTCGCATTAGGGTCCGACCTGACCCAACGCAAGTCCTGTGAGGATCACTGTCATTCCTACCAAACATTAGAAATATTTAGTCCTACTTGGTCTTAAATTCTTAACGTTTCGTCCAAACTTTGATTGGAAATGCGTCCAAGGGCATCAAATACGAATAACTGTTGACGCACAATTTCCTTCCTTTAGAAAATGAATTGATCCTCATTGGATGAAGTAAAACGTTTGTGTTGTGAAACAGCTAAATCGCGAAACAGCTAAAAATGATTGAAATACCATGTATAGATGTCAGTAAAATGAGTGATGTCGTCATGTTTTTTTCATCCATACTTTACATCCGTAGGAAGTAATAAATTTTAACAGGCTAATATGCATGGATTCCAGCGCAATTTTGGATGTTCGATGGATCGATAAATTAACTGAAATGAAGGAAAGTTAAGTGCCTTCAAACTGTCAGTCTAGCTCGTTAATGTACTAAATACAAGAAGGACCACAAAATATCATTTGCCATTAAATATGACAAATACACTTAATTTTTAAAGAAAAAGTTACTAATACTTAATTCAGAAGGTTATTAGGTCGATAAAATGCAAACAATACAAAACCAAATACGCGTTGAAACGAACTCCAATTTGTTCAAGGATTTAATCCATAGATTAAATGGATTAACCTGGAAGGATTTAATGTCGTGGTCTCTTGAAAATGTCTTCAACAAATTACAAGAACACGAGCTCCTGCTACGTCAAATCTCTCATTTTCATCAACCGTTTGTTTTCGCCACGTAAAGCCATTATTTCTTTGACAAAATTTCAAAGAATTTGAATGCAATTCAAACTCCTCAACGCCACTGTGCACTGGTCATCGCTTACTAGCAATGAATGATTTACGACGAAGGCCTGATCACTTCGATAGCACACCTTTGAGGGTATCGTAAAAACAGTCTCTGACGAACAGTTTCTGACGCTCCTTCTGAAACAGCGAATAGCTTTTTTTCTATTTTTTTCAATCAAACAGAAATAAATTTCGATGAAAATGAACATGAGCTTTGATCATTGAATTTTATGCATTTTAGAATTAGAGTTGTTACATATTTATTTGATGTCATTATTTGAGACGTCGCAAGCGCAGTAGCGACACCGCGTCACTGTGTTCCCGTAGCAACGTCAGAGGGAGCGTCCCTAGCAACCGGACGCTGCTCCCTAGCAACGCTCTGAGCTCTCGGTAGCGTTAAAACAACCTTTATTAATTCCAATACGATTTACAGTTGAGTTTTCAATGCCTCACAACTACTGGCGTGGTGAGGGATGTGAGGAATGTGTGGTTTAAGCTTTCTTTTTTAAGGGAAGTACTCCCTGGTTACGCGAAATACCTTGCCTGAGCCGGGATTCGAACCCTGAACGTCCCGGCTGCGAGACCATCACGCTAACCAGTACGCCATGGAGGTCCATGGAGGTAAAGGGAAGGAACTTCAGTGAAAGAGCTTGATTAATAAAGGAACTTAAGGAAAAGGACCTATGCAAAGGAATTTTAGGATAGAAACTTTAAGAAAAAGTTAAGGAAAATACTCAAGGAAACGAATTTTAGGAAAGAATCTTTAGAATGTAAACTTTAAGAATGGAATTCTAAGAAAAACTTCAAGATAGAAACGTTAGAAAAGAAACTCTAGGAAAGAAATATCAGGAAATAAATTTTAGAAAAGTAGCTTTAGGAAAAGAACACTTGGAAAAACACTTTAGAAAAGCAGCGTATGAAAGGAACTTTCGAAAAGGAACTTTAGGAAAGGAACTTTTGACAAGAAACTTTAACAACGCAGCTTTAAGAAAGTAACTTTAGGAAAGAAACTCTAGCAATAGAGCTTTAGGAAGGGATTTTTTGGAAAAGAACTTTAGGAAACAAGCTTTAAGAAAAACCTTTAAGAAAGGAACTTTAGGAAAGGAAATTAGGGAAGGAATTTTTGGAAAGAACCTCCAGGGAAGAATCTTTTCTTTTAGAAAGTAACTTCAAAGAAGAAACTTTGGAGCGGAGCTTTAGGAGAAGAACTTAACGAAAAAAC
>VOMN01052967.1:0-48510 GCA_014899125.1 Orchestia grillus | reverse complement strand
TGAGCAGCAGGCTCGAAACGTTCAAATTAAAATGATTTTAAGATCTCTGTGCTCCATTACTTTCACTCTGGTATTTTTAATCTATATAACTCATGAGAGTGGGCCTTGTGTAGGCAAAAGCGGACCAATCAATGCCGTTTATTATCACGGCCTCCCTATTGATGTTGCGTACAATTTTTACCGAAAGTTTTGGTGTCCCAGACCTCTGATTTTGCCGCCTTTGCAGGTTGCGCCCGCATGCACACCAAGGACGTCCAATATGATTCCGTGTCCGTATCTCCGGACGTCGACTTTGATTTCAGTTCATCTAATGCCCGCAGACGATCTGCACTTCACAGGGAGGAAAGTAAGGCCAGCTTGTTTTTTAGCCTTGCTTGTTGATTTGAAAAATTATTTGGACGCTCGTAGAATGATTTCACTCTATTACAGTCAACACACTGTGGCATGGCCCGTTGTTTAGATCACTCTGTTATTTCGCCAGGCGCAATCGGTGGGAGAAGTGTGATACCTGGAGTGTCTCGAAGCAGCCAGCTGCCTGGGACATCAGCACCCATGAACTCGGAAGGCGCCTCCGGAGGCCAAAACGAGGCAGATTCTGATGATTGGGAGCTGAGAGCTGCCGTTATCGTGCGGGTAGCACGAAGTGGTTAGTGCTGGACAAGTCCATGTTTTCTATCGACTTCTGTGATTCTTTGTGGGAAAAATATTTTTTTTCTCTCGTTTGTTTGAAATCCTGTTTATGAACCTCCTCCACGCATCCTAATTCTTTGCACATTTTATTTTTACGTAATATTTTTAATCAAATATTTTAATTGCTCCATTTGCTTTTACTACTATTTTTCCCGTCCCTTTTTTCATAGTTAAACCGGAATATAACTCATGTGAAATATTATTTCTTTCACATGGAGTAGTAATACTTTTGTTTTGTGAGGCACAAGTTCTGCTCCCTTTTCGAAATTTGTACCCACACCAAAACCGTCATTAACGTGTAAAATTCCTCACATGCCTGCCTTTGAATCCTTAATCTAAACTCTATTTCAGCTTTCAATGAGGATCTCATTCTGTGGATCTCCGCTCCACATCGAACCTTACAGTCAACGGACAGTTCTCGTGAGGCCAAATCTGGAGCAGACGTCTCACGTGACTTGGGACCGTCACCGTGTTGGCGCGTGGAGTTCCGCCCTGCGCGTGGCTGGTCTGAGTCGCTGCTTCGGGTTCAGGGTCTTCCAGTCATGGAGGGCCGGTACTCCGCTTGGGTCGTGAGGCGTGAAGCTGTAGTGGCCCGACATGCTGTTCATGTTGCCATCCCCAGTGGCCGTGAGTCTCCCATGGTTTAGAAAAATAAAAACGAGGTTTGACCTGCGCAGAGTAGAGGGGTGCTCTTCAGAGAAATACCCGGGTGCCCTGAGGTAGAAGCTGGGAAAGGTTAAAATGTCAAACCAACGTTGAATTGGAAAGTAAAACGAAACATGCGTTTTCTTGGTATAATTGAGAACTTAGTGAACGAAGCAGTTCAAACGTAGGATAATGCGCTACGCTAAAGCAGAATAAAATTTTTGTGTTTAATGCGGTAGCAACTGAAGAAAGATGCAGCTAGATCGAACAAACGGCAGTGGTTCACGGTAGAAAATGGGATACTTCCGAATAGAATAGCTCCAGCCTTGTTGCAGAACGCCCAAATGTAGATTGTAAATGCGTACTTGGGGTGGCTTGTCGGAAGAGTTCTTTGAAACAGAATAATTATCGCAGAATGTTATGATGATTTACAATATAATGTTAATTTCATGCAGGTTGACGCAATAGAGTTTCGCGAGACAAGTTTGAAAAGATGGCCGTTTAGCTCGCATGGCCTGTAAAAGTGAAACGATTATAATTGATGTTTTAATTCCGGTTTCTAATTGCTACTGTAGGCCGTCGGTTGTTGCGTCGACGGTATCACTTGATAGCGTGAGTGTTTTATTATAAAATTTAACCGCAAACGTCGTATTTATTCAAGTTTTTCTAGGAGTGTCGTCAATATTCTGCGCTATAATTCTTTGATTGTATAATTTCATGAGTTGTTTCCGGTGCTACTACATCGCTCATATTCATTCATTTTGTAGTGATTCCGCTTTGACTCATCCATCACGTAATTAGTGTGTCTTAAAAATTCCTCTTGTTTTAATCTCTTGTGCAGAACAGAAGTCGTTAGAGGTACAGACAGTGAGCGACGAAAAGTCCGTAGCTGCGAGTCGAGCTCTGCCACCGTCACAGGACAGTAAAATCCATCAAGACAACGACGAGGAAATCGTATTTTTTCATTCCAGCGAGAATGATGCCGAGGACTTGTCAACCACTTCGGATCCTTGGCAACCTCCTGTAGTAGAGCGCCCCCATTTAGCTGAAAACCTACACCCTGTGAGCAAGATGGACAATAAATTAACTGATCGATTGGCAACTGTAGAAGAAAAATCGAATGGTTTGGTCACATCCAAAAGATTTCCATTATTTCTTGAAGAAAATAAAACTCGCTATTCTGTTACTTCTCGGGAAACATTCATTGACAGAGGTGATGATTCAAGCGCGTTATTTGGTGACTTTGTATCACGCACTCATTTTGTACGCATGAAGCGGTCCCTGGATTGTAAGGAATGCGTGAAGAAGATGAAACTGGAGCATGAGTACGATGCTACGACTGCCATCTTTGTTCTGAGAGTCACTTTCAACTGTTCAGCGGAGGACTGCTGTCGCAAGTGTGATGGTGGGTTTGTGTCCGGAAAATTTTATCGCAGATATTTGTGCGATGTTGGTAGAGCAGAACTTCCGTCTATTTGGAGGGTATTTAAAACGTTAAAAATTCAACGGTTTTACAAATAGAGCTTCGATTTATTATTTTTGCAGCTCGGTACATCTTGACGTATTTCCAACGTGGTAGTAAGGAAATAAATATTTTATGAGTAAATTAATTCGTGTTAATGGATTGTTAAGACTGTAAGGAATGTGTTAAGAAAATGTCCAGAAATCTCTGGGACTTCGCACTCAGGCTTTAATTAGGATTTCTATACTAGGTTCAGAGTCTCGTCCTGACAGTACTTGTCCTCGTTTGAGTAGTTGGGGAATTAGTGTTCTTCAGTATTACCTACCCATGGTTACTTACGTCAGAATTGTAAATACTTTTTACAGGAAGCTCCAATGGGATTAGTTGTCTAGTTAATTTATTTTTTATTTTTTATCTCGTTAAGACGCTCGCCCTCACTGGTAAAACAGTTTCCGAGCTGATGCTGTTCTTAAAGTTTTATATGTTAATTATCAAAATTTAATTTTTTTGTTTAGTAATCACTAGGGTAAATATGACCGCCATATTTCCATGATCCGGCACGTGCAAATTATAAATACTCGAAATTTTAATTTAGTAATCAACAGGTCAAAAATGACGGCCATAATTCCAATCTTCATGGTCCGGCAGGCACAGTAAACATGCAGCAGTACCAGGACAGCATATCTGCCGCCAAATGTACGACGCTTCCCATCAGCGTGCAGTCCTTCCTCTTCCTCTATCCTGTAACTGACGCTGGCTACATTAGTGTTGTAAGTTGCGGTGTACGACGCTGGTCGCATAATTGTCAGTGTCACGATCTATGGTGTCGCTTACGCTTTCATGGAGATCAGTGTGTTAACATGAATGAGTGTATGAACTTACGAAAAGTGTTCCTGTTAAGTGCATGAATCCCAAAGTCTACCCGTACATCCAAACGTACTCGTAGGCTGTTTTTTGTGATTGAGTCACGTGTTAGCAGTTGCCTTCACGCGATTAAAATTAATTTACAAGTCTATATGATATTTGTTGTATTTGTTGACAGTAACCATCTCATGAGAGTCCAAGGACGTTTCAGTCACTGTGTCGTCCCCGTTTTTTGTATTCCAGCATCATCGTTAAACGCCGGGAAGAAATTAATTATTCTATCGAAGGCGTTATTGATGAACACGTGTAAGATTGCAAGCGTAGGTTCAAGGCCAAGCTTCTTGAAGTCAAAATGTGTTCTACTAAAATCTATTTCAATTTTTGTACTCGAGTAAACAATTTTGTTGGTTTGGAACAGACGCCCTCCATTGCACAGGTGTTCAGTGTGGGTGATGATGCTCCTGTATCAGGGCACATCTGTAGCGGGCTAGAAACCTTGAAAGTCTACTTTGCTTGTTTGCTTGTTTGCTTGTTTGCTGCCTGATTTATCGATGTGTAATCTACAAAAGTTACTAGGTTTTCACACGAGTTACGGCTGCTTTTATACTTCTTTTCTGTACTTTTTTCTGAATGGCTGTTACTTACGTTAATTATCTGGACAGGATTCGCCGTACTCTATAAAGCTATCGACCGGATGCTATCTGGCAACGGTCGACATCGGAGAGCAGGCGCACCACGGCTTCACATGGCTGCGCCCGCACACGGAGCCTCCTGACCTCAATGCATGGAACACCACATTTTACCTCGAGCCCCAACCTCAGCAGTGAGTCTGGTGTGACGTCGTGAGGCTGTGGTTCTCGAACGTTACTCCCTGAGAAAAAATTTAACCATTTATGATCTCACGAATGGACTTAGTTTGAGGAAAACGTAATTTTATTATTGAAGTTAATGTGAAGGCTGAGGGGTACATACTTTTTCTAAATAGTTTACTAAAAGCTAGAGCTTTCGAGTATTGTATTTGCTCATCTTCTGTAGTTCGTTAAAAGATCAAAGAAATACGCGTTACAATGACAATGGGTGCATAATTACTGGATCAATAAAGTTGTACTACAGAGATACAGCGCAGTGAAAAAAAACACTGTTAAAGTCTGCATTCAACCAGTTGTAGAATTTCAAGTGATACAAAGCTTTTCTGATGATTGAAGGCCAGACGAAGCTTATAGATAAAAATACTTTCTACCAATTCTACATTTGGAGCGGACTATGACGCTGTAACTTTGACATTCTTCGTTCGTATGCGATAGTTCGATTCTATTGCATGATCTCTGGTACTGCTATTGGGTAGAGAAGCCAAAGGGTTACCAGTGCCTGACGATGATCCTTTATACTCTGCAACGCGCGTGCGTGCAGATTCGACTCTCTGCACTAAGTGATATCACACTTTCCGCACCTAAACGAATACACAACATTCCTTCGAAGAGGAATAGGAACCCCCATCTTGCACCTTGAAAAAGCTAGCAATAATCAGATTATTTCGAAGTATAATTCTCTTATCTTATTGGGGATAATGTGTGTTAATTATGTTGTTAATTATATGCTTGATATTTTTGTTGACATCAGATCGTAGGTATGGTAATGTCTTTTAAAGATTTTAATGTTTGTGAACGTTAGTACTTCTTTTTATCCTGTATCATACTCAACTGTTTGAGTTAGAGTTTAGACCTCGACGTAGAGCTTAAACCGCATGTCGAAGTGAAATCACGGTAATATCGTTTTGATCCTGGGTTCATGTTTGGGGTGCGGACTCTTGAGAGTATTGGCTTAGGCTTGACGAGAACGTCTTAGAAAGTCATCTTGCCATTTCCCGTAGCCTGTGAGGGCCTCCATCTCGCAATGGTTATTCATTCCGTTCTCTAGTGAGGAGGGTAAATTTCCACTCCCAACTGCGCAAACGGATTTTCGTGGAATCGCGGAGTGCTTCCCTTGGGAAGTGAAGCTAAAACCTCTTATTTCTCGTACCACTTTCGTGTCGATAAATTATTACTCATTGAAAATCCAATGTTGGACTGTATGTCAACACCGTTGAATAAATGGTTCCTTTCGTTTTCTGTGCGCCGAGCTGATGTTCACACGACTGACTTTGCGCAAATGCAGTAGTCGGAGCAGGTCACATACCAGGGTGTATACCTGGATGCACTGAGCGAAAGAACTAAAAGGGAGCTTTTTCTAGTTTCAGGACTCCATTTTTATCCGTGTAGAAGGGTAAAAAATCGAGAATCCGATTTCTAAATTACTGAAACGTGAAATTTACTTTGAATAAATTGATTTTTTTTAATCAATGACACCATGTATATATAAAATTATATCAGCGATTTAATGAATGCGGCAACATTGCTTATCTCGGACATTGAAATGTAATTTGACGAAGGCCTGTGCTGCGATATTGTTGAGCTGCGTTGCGCACGCTGCGCATTTTTTTAGAGCTGTACATTAACTGTGAGCAGTAGCTGGACGGATTCGATAGTTTGATTTAATTTTTAGAATTCAGTTTGCATTGATTCGGTTTGTGAGTATCAGTTGCAAAAATTTTCATGGAAGTAGCATGTCGGTTGTTGCTTCGAATAACCTTTCATTGCTAAATCACAACCAAAAGTTAGTTGCAATTATATCACAACAAATTTTAGTAACAGTGACGGCGATTCTCAGTGGCATGAATCACTTCCAGGTGGCATAACCCTTTGAAATCTTATTGGCCCATTTTTAGACATGCGGTGAAGATGGGATCTTATTGGCCTATTTTTAGACATGCGGTGAAGGTGAGATCTAATTAACACACCTGCAGACGTGTTATAGCTTATTGACTCATTTGGCAGAGGTGCGGTGAAGGTGCAGTGGACACAGCCTCAGTACCCTCAGAATTTCTCGCGGTACTCGCTCCAGCTGTGGTACCAGGCCGACCGACCACTAAACTGCAGCGGATACCACACGGATAGCTCGGACATGATGCAGGTCCATCCTACCCCGAGTCTCCCGCTCGATGAGGTGTGAACCATGTATAGATTTCACATGCGATGTATAGATTTCACAGACTTGTTAAGTGAGGCTTGAGTGTCGAATTCTACCTTCAGTACTGAGTTTACTTGAATTCGTTTTAACGCTATTGACAGTCGTTTCTAAAGAGTTAGATCTAAGTATCTTAACAGTATAACGACTATTTTTGCAATGTGACCACATTCAGCTTTGTGCGGGAAGCTATCCGTGGTTTTGAAACAGAGCCATATACATAGGGCTACTGGTACAGTAAATATAAGCCTGCCTTCAATCACTTTGATTAGCGTTTGTGCTAGACAGTCTATTTGTGATATGAAAGTCTGTTGACCAAGTGAATTTTTTTGTCAAAGTAAGTTCCTTTTACATTATTTTCATTGAAAATTACTTCATGTAGACACATTATTCAAAGAAGAGCAAGTCCGAATGTCGATTTTACATTACTGACGGTAGCAGTTAACTCGGAATTCTTATATCTTGTGATGTTACGTTTTATCCTCATTGCTCTTTTATTGAGCTATTTTCGGTGAACTACAGCGAAAGCTAATAAGTGGTCGAAGCAGTTGTTACCGTGTTTCCCTAGCCCTCGTACTCAGTGAAACACTACTCAAGGTGTTACGAGTCTCTCGCTTGGTCCCGCTCAGAATATTGTACTTAGGCAGAAGTCGGGGTTCTTTGCGTGCAGGTGTCTGATGATATAAGGAAGGGCTAGGTAGTGAGAAGCATCTAAGCTGCGAAGAGAGCAATGGGTGAACCATAGCTTTCATAGTTACGAGCATTTCGTTTCTAAAGAACCCAGGTTAATGTAAGCTGCACATGCGTTCTAACTACAGGTGGTAACTCTTATGGCAGTTGCTAGTACATAGTTAATTTTTTTCTAGTACCATTCTACAATAGGATATATTTAGGTGTTTAAGGAACTGGTAGCTGACCCTTGTCATGTTTATATGAATTAACTTTGAGTCTTTGTCAGCCGAAGGGGGTGTTCGAGGGGCTAGAGCCCGGCTGGTACTGTGCCCGCGTGACCCCCCTTGACTCGCGCTGCCCTCGCGACGGCTGCGCAGTGAGAGCGTCCCACGCAGTCCTGCTGAAGAGTAAGTTGCTCTTTTAGGCCTTATCATGACGTTTCTTGTTATCTCTATGTATTGAGATTCATTTTCGATTTATTTTTCTTTTGCTTCTCGACCGCTCTTCCCGTTCATTTCATTTATTCCATTTTCTATTTGTGCTGCTATCTTTTGTTATCGTTTTGCGTTTCTGCCTTCTAGCTTTGCTGTCTCAATCGGCTTCCAGTTTTCTTTTATTTTTCTCGAATGAAATCGTATAACACTGTCGTCTTTGAAAACTTCTGGGGGCTCAGAGAAATTCATATTTCGGGAGAAATTTAGCCGTGTCACGTCGTTCAATCGCGCTTTTTATACTTGCATGATATCTTATTTTATATAATAGATGAAAAGGATTATTGTGGAGCTCCATACGCCAGATAGGGTACCAGAACTTGCTGGCAATTTTGTATTCGAATGAAAATTTCCAGCCCAACTCGTCTCATCGACTATATTTTGATAATTTTTGTTTATGCACTGACCAGCATCGTCAGCGATCAATATTTACTATTAGTTTAAAAAATTGTTTGTTCCACGTGGTTTGTTATATTCGTATGGAAGTAATAGACTGCAGTATCGGGTAAAGGAAACAATGAAGTGTTTAGGGAGAAAGAAAATAATAAACTATAAAGGAGAAGGAATTGTCCATCGACGTGAGAGTGATAAGCGCTGCCGGGTTGTAACGTGAACAATTTATACGAACTCAAAATATATAATCAGCGTTTTCTGTGAATTCGAAAATATTTAGGGAACTGTTATTTTCCTTAAATCCAATTGGTTAACCACGTAAGGCGTACCTCATTAGATAGTGTTCTGCAAGTCCACTCGTTGTGCTGAATGAGATGTTCGGAAACGGCTTGGGGACTATCCAGTGGCTTCTGGACTGTCTTGTTGCTATGATCAATAAAGATCAGAGTTCACTGAGGTGGACGTTCAAGGTACATGCCTCTCCATCGAGACATTCGGACCTGCTGCACAACTGCGTATCTACCAACTTGTGTCGAACTTTCGCCTTTCTCTTCTATTAAAATATCACCTATTTGTTGTAAAACTTTATGGTAATTTTCGGTTTTTAAAAGGTCCGACATTTTTCTGTTATATAGTTATAGACAGTTTGTTAGCTGGTTGATTTCTTGTCCCCTTTCTCAGTATTTCATCGGAGGTTATTTTCTGTAGGCTTAATTTCATTGGATGTACGCAGACTTATATTGAAGTAAGAGTGAAAGAAATATAGGATGAAATTAACGTTCATCAGATGCCGCTGCGCTGATGTGCGCCAGTGTCCTAGATGAGCGACTGAATATCGTACCTTCAATCAATGTAATGTACAGAAAATGAAATATTTTGTTTGATTGGATACGATATGGTAGTATTTTGCTGCATAGTTAGTTTAAAAAGAAACGAAAAAAAACATTTATCGGCCATTACATCTTTCACTTGGAAAACTTCATTGGTTTTACGAATAAATATAGTAAGTCTCGTCATTTTTGGAGGGTTATTCTGATTATATTCACAGATTCTTCAGCCCCTTTGCCGATCAGTACATCAGAATACCCACCTGAGGAAACGCACCCCCGAGCCACGTTCATTGCAGCTGTCATCGGCGCTTCTGTCTTTGTTGTGCTGGTGACGGCCGCGGTCGCCTTCTTCAGGTTCAAGTGGGTCGAAAGGACGCGGATGTCGACTACAGGGCCTTTCTACCACAAAGGTGAGTTACGAGCTCCTGGAGACGTCAGGAATTACCCTAAACTTGAGGGACAATCGAACGTTGTTGAATATATTTGCGTATTTAACTTCACGAAAAATTTATGCGCTAATGTTCGTCAAATTAGTGATATGCTAAATTTATAGGATGTTCGTTCATTCGAATCTAGCATGGAACGTTCCCACGTACTATAATGCTAACCTAACAAATAACAACGTTAACAGGGTGTAACTTGGGGGCACAGACGATCAAGCCGGGCTATTGAAGTCAGGTCTGGACATTAATTATGCATTTAATTTTCGTCCAGTGTCGCAGCTACCGAGTCCACCGTCGGAGCGGCCGTGTCTGCTGCTGGTGTGGACCAAACGCGCGGACTCCAAAGGACGGCACGCAGCTGCAGTGGCGGCACTAAGGCGCCTTCTCTCCACTCACTTCGTCGTGAGTCGATGCACTGCGATTTGGCTGCTCTGAAGTATTTTTCATTCGATTGTTCTGTGTTCTGTCGACGTTCGACTTTAGTATGCAAGTAGTAACTTGACATGCGACTTCTATTGGAAGTTAAACATGATATATGTAGATTGGGATGATCTAAATATGTTGAATATGAAAACTTACGACTGTGTAAGATAAATAATAACAGCTCAAGTCGTTCACGTTGCTGCCAAGGAAAGAGGGTATTTCTGAAAACATGAGGTATAACTTCTGAACTCTACTCGAGTAAAAGTTATTATTTTTTAACTTTTTTTGGCTTATCGTAAACGAGTGTTTACAAAATGCCGAGATATGCATTCAAGAATTTTCCTATAGAAGAAAATATGAAAAATATTGCACTATCGTACACTAGAGTGATTGAATTGTATACTCGCCGTTATTCATGAATGTGACTTTGCATTTATACTATTTTAGTTTTAATTGTATGGAACTAAGAATGGAACTGTGTACAGTGCCTTTGAATTGAAAGAACTGCTTTGCATTGCATTGCTCTTGTGCACTAGATGATTGAATTGCTGTTGTGCACTAAATGATTGCATTGCTCTTGTGCACTAGATGATTGCATTACTCTTGTGCACTAGATGATTGCATTGCTGTTGTGCACTAGATGATTGCATTGCTCTTGTGCACTAGATGATTGCATTGCTGTTGTGCACTAGATTTCTGTCTTATGTCCCCAATTCCTAGCAGAGCATGCCACTGAGGTGTGTCGTGTGGGCAGGTGTGGGACTACCTGGACCTGCTGTCTCTGCCGCCGTTGGAGAGGGACAAGGTCCTGGAGAACCCTGCCGGGTGGCTCTACACCGCCGTACACAACCCTCGGGTCAAGGTACGTATCTAATTAGGATCCTCCAGGTATGGTCAGCTTTATCTTATTAATTTCACGGAAATCACGAAATGTAATTTTTTGTTAAGCTTTCTTTACGGTTTAACCCTAAACCAATATTTGGACTAGTAAAGCTAGTATTTGGTAGTGATAGTTTAAATCTGATGATGTTGGGGTAGGGTGGGCTCTTATGAGCCTACGGGAGAGTGGGCAGGACATTCGAAGTTAGGTCATTGTTTGGCCCGTGGAGCGGAGTTGGATTTAAATATTCAGAAGTCGAGGCATTCAGAATTTTTTGTTAACCGTAAATTTATGGGCTCGTACTACGAAGTTTGATTTGAATTTAGCCATGATTAAATTCCTGGTGTTGAGAAATTATGTTCAAGTTTTAATTTCAAAAAGTTTGAAAGTTCATCGACTATATCTATGCTAATTATAATTGAACAATTATGTCATTATCGAGAGAATTGGAAAGGTCGAAGTCTGTAGTTATGGACCAGACCTGTATGCTAGTCGTATGAGGATTGAGGATGTTTCGTTCATGCGAAATCGTTTTAAAAATGCACAAAATACCGATTAAAAGTTGGAGACCTACTAAATGTTAGTACCATCAGAATATTCCATGGATGTGTCATATTGCGCCTTATTAACTGTAGCTCATCAGAACCTAATTCTGTTCTATACAGTAAATCTACTCAACGAAATTGCGATGACTTCATATTACCTTCATTAAGTTTCTTATATTACCGTCCGTTGTCACATATTGATTGCAATGCATGATCACCATATATAGTTACAGAGTATGTATGTATGTATTTCACGTACAGACTAAGCAAGTCGGGCAGATGTGGAATCAACGCTCAGCACCTTCCAAAAAAATTATTATAACTCAAGCATTGCAAGTCGATGAAATTTCAATTTTGTATGCACTTCGGATTTTAACTGTTTATAGAACACCTCAGTTAGTTGTGCGTACCAATGAACTCTAGTTTTAGTTTGACAACGACATAGAGCTTGTTTAAGTTCTCGGGAAAGTTCGGACCGTACTGACCATAATCACGCTTTACGATAGCGGTAGCTTTTGTCTAAAATGTATTATTCTCGTCGGTCAGTTTGGTGTGGCCTCGTTTTGATCCCAGAATAGGAAATAATTAGCATTTCCATGAAAATCAATTAATAGTGACTTTCTTCAACGAAGTCGCATTGAACACGCTATCAGGTTTGTTAATAATTCTGACTTCAATATAGTCACTTGACACCTCGATTATTTTTAACGCTGGCATATTGATAAAAAGTAAGAAATTACCATTTCGATTAAAACTATAATTTTCCACGCCTTTAAGTAGATGAGCTCATCTGTATATCCTGTTTAAAACATATTTTTAATTGGAGTAATCAAGGTATTATAATGTTTTTCAATTTTACATTGTGGTTCTCACAAAGACCAACATATTTGGCATAAATGTTCTTGATATTTACTTGATATTGCAGGTGGTATTAGTCAGCAGTGCGGGTGCGGAGCAGTGGCGAAGAGCGGTGCAGGAGGGCAGCTGTGCAGAAACAGCTGCTGTCCCTCAGACAGACACAGCTGTGCCACTAGACGTACAGCTGTTCCCCTACCTACTGCAGCTGCTCCTGCACGACCCTGCCCTTGTGGCCGACTACTCTAAAGTATTTATCGTCAGGTCAGCAACGTTTGATCTCTCTTCATGAGTCCTTTCTACATTGATTTTAGAGAGAACAGTTATAATTTATGTCTGCAACCATGAGTTTCATTTCAGGAATTTTAATTGAAGTGTTTAGTTTAGATCTCGTTTTACTATAATTTGACAATTAAGGAGACAATGTGAAGAATGTTGCATTGAAGTACTGTTAGAACGGAACACTTTTTTCCGTGGTCACTACATGCAATATACTGGAATAGGCTTGCCTGTTTGAATGTTTTCTTTGTCTAATCGAATACTTTTTTACTACAATTTGTATTGGGCTTTGAGTTTCTGCTGGCTGGTTATCTTGTAATATTTGAAAAATATATTTTCGACGCAGATGCGAATTTTCGTGTCATTTTCAAGTGAATGTGTCTTCAGTTTTATTGTGATGATTGCTGACTCTGTCTCAATTTAAAGCAAGAAACCAGAAAATTTCTTGTTCTGCTTCCTGTGTACTTTTTGTCCATTCTCACCCCCCCCCTCAGGGGGCATAGGATAGGCCATAGGCAATAGAGGTAGGTTAGTTAGGTTTGTCTATCCTATGCTATGGGGACTAGCGCCCCCAGGGGAGCACCGCTAGGCTACCTCAGCTTTAGATAGGCCTTCGGGACTTCTATCTTTCGTGCCCACTTTGCTTCCTTCCGTTTTCATTCCTTCTTCGCTATTTCTTATTTGTCTTTTCTTCCTCTTCCTTCTTGACTTGCCGTTTCTATGCGCATGGGATCTTGTGTGGGAACACACCCTGTGCATAGATTCCCCGTTCTCCTAAGTCCATACTAAATGGTCCCTACTCTTTCGATGCGGTATAGCCCTCGAGGCCGGTGCACTGCGTCTAACCCCAATAATAATAATAATTGTCCATTCTCAAGTAACGAGGGAAGAGATATGATAGAATCTACAGCCTAGTCATATTTTAGGGTTTGACTGTTTCCAATATTCTAACGCGTCTCGGTATGTGAACCCAGTTGCTACGTGGAGCTTGTCACTGACAGTCAAAATCTGACGCGTGTACTGAACTTTGTTCAGAAATTCAAATCAAAGTTTCGTAGTTTCATTTTCTTGAGTAATTTTCCTTTTCGCTTATTCTTTGGATCGATCATAATGCAGCACAACTATTCTTTTTTCCACTCATATAGGTTTGCACCTATTGCCGATGGGGCATCTATTGACGAAGGCGGTGAAGATGTCCTAGGTGGCCTGGTACAAGGTCTGCGTTATAGCCTGCCCTTTCACCTGGGGCTGCTCTCCTCGGCGCTTCTGGGGTCAGTGCAAACTCATTATTCTCATGTTTTGACTTCAATTTTTAATTAGTGTCTTTTCGAATATGTTCCTATCATCCGCTGGAAATGATCATTATTTAGAATAAAACTTGCATTGTAGAAATTTTTTGAGTTCAAAAATTATCTTGAGAAGAAGCATTATTATGTTTGGTTTAAGAATTGCTTTGCTTTGTAAGGAATCTTGAATGCCAATAAGTTTGGACAAGAATGATCTACATCAAGGACAGCCGTTAGTTAGGATTGTGCATAACGGCGACGGCCTCGTTTGAAATAGCTTCTAACGCAAATTTTTACAATTATTATCGTTACGTTCCCTTTATTTCCTTTTATTTTTTTGAGTTCATACCTGGATGTAGAATATAAATTTCCTACAATATTTAGGGATTTCCTTTACGTTATTTTCGGCTCCTGTGATCTCTATTTCTATAGGTAAAATTTATAGAGCTTCCACTATCACAGAAGAATACTGCCGCGTTCCGAATATTGAATTCAAACTCAATTTTTCTGGGGCTATTCTCAATAATTTTGCGTGGTAAAAACCTGTAAGTTCTTCGTATTGAAAATGTCTTTAATTTATGTGTTAGTGAGGTAATTATTTGGGTGCTGCTGTTTTATCTCTCCTCACGCTAATTTGGCACTGGCATCTACTTGGTAAAACTAGATATTGACTTGTAGATAGGGTCCTGAAGTGGGTCTCTTTCTATCTGAACACTTTCACTTCAGTGTCCTGGACGGATTTCTTGAATATTGTTATCCTGGGCTAACGGTGAGAGAGTTTTTGCATCATGTGTGATACAGTATAGGTTATTTAGGATGTGTGGATCAATGATGGAAGTATATGAACAGATATGAAGTCAGAAGTGGGAAACTTATGTATGAAAGGTGATCGAATGTAGCGAGATGATGGACTGCTACGAAGTCTGAAAAAACTGCGTAGATGTGTGACAAAGATCGGAAGAAATAATCGTAGTAAACGCCGAATCGTGGACTGTATTAGTCCCTTACCTAGTTTACTCGATAAGCTAAATGGGTGCTGGAGGAATGGCTAGAAGTATGAAGAGGTGAGTAATTGTTTTAGAGCTGTAGATTCCTGTTGTTGTAGATGATTAAAACCACGGGCTTATCAATCAAAGAAGCGGCGTGGGATGGTGACGTGGTCCACTCCATTTTTAGTTGCTCGTCTGAAGTGAAGAATGCCTCCCATGTATATGATATGAGTAGTTTTTGACGTGTGACTACGACGTGCGATCAGGTGAGGCTTCGGTTATGACGTTCTGAATAATACTGGCGCAAGAAATACTTCATAACATGAAAACTATCGCTCAATTGGGCCGTAAATAATTCAATAATGGAAAGAGGAAACACTTTCTGGTACTATCCGTAGCACAAACTTTGCATCACGAAATGTTTGAAGTATAATTATCGTGGTATGGAAAATTCAATCGTATTTTTGTTTACCTCCTCAGGGCGTCCAAAAAGCAGCAAAGAGAAGGTATCGAGCTGTCGTACCCTCGCACTCTATTCCAAGAACTCGAAGAGACTTGCCAACATCTGGCTGACGCTCGAACTCAACCTTCGTCAAATTTCGTTAAAGTGCACTGTCCACTTCCCGCAGCAAAACTCGGCAATGGCGTAGCGACGCAGCATCAAACATCTGGTGATGACCTGTGCTGAGTATCAATTTTTTTATTTCTGTTTTGCAATTTAAGCATTTGTTGGTAACCTTTTTCTATTTTCGAACATCTCTTCCGTTGCGTATTGTCAGACACACTTAGTGATTTTGATATTCTTTCAATCCTTTTACATCTCACTAATGATCGTGTGATCGACATGTTACTGAAAATAAAAAGTTATCATAAAAGTCAAACGTGTAGGAAATTGTCACGAGTTACTTTGAATGATACTCAAAATTAAAGAAATAAATTTTCATTGGAGGAAGGGCTATTTTCTTTAAGCGCACATTTCTCAACGAAAAAGCAGCACGAGCGTTATTAAGATATTCATGCTCATAGGGACTTGGCCAAGTCGGTACATTGTAATCAATTCTCGAACGAGAGGGAAACTGTGTCGATGTCGACTTCAAGGGTTTAAACGCTGAACATGTGGCTATGAAGCTCATCCTCAATTCTTCAACTCATTTGATATCTATTCTCTTTGATTCTATTTTATTCACCTTCCGACCTTACGCCTGTTACGGACGCCTTCGTGTGTACCATGCAGGCATTACTGATAGCATGATTTCGAAGTTGACCTTTGTATCTTTTTTCGCCTCACGTTTTTGTGGGAAATAATTAGTGTCGCTACTATTTACCCTGAAGAATAACAAGTTGTTATATTCTGCTTCCGAGCTCGATGTTCGACTCCTGGCGAATAGTCAGTTATCTATCATCTGTGTTATTTCTCAACTCAATTTTCTTGCTGAATAAAAGGGAGCTTTAACAGGTGTACTCGAATTCATCAGTGAATTTCCGTTTGCTTTGTCAAAATTCTTCAACGAGAGGCTCGATATCGTTTAGAGGGAGACCGATAAATAACCTTTGTACAAAATGTAGATATCGTTTAGTTTTCGTATAGTTTTCTTTTCAAGATAGTATTTACGTTAACTCTCCGAAGAAATGTTAATTTGAATTCCATTATTAGGGTATCATGAATCTGATAGTTTCGAAACTTTTAGTTGAGGATAACCTTTGATAGAAATAGAAATCCTACTTACCACATTAGGTGTCGAAAGACAATACTATATGGAGTTCCTCTGCAATTGATGTATTTTGCTATATTAGGGTCAAATTCCACAATGAGATGTTGAGTAATCTCGTTCTATTTTCGTTATGTTGAGTGCCTTTCGTGTACTTTTCAATAGATGCTGTCTCTCCGAGTCAGCTAACTTCTTTTCTTTGTCTTTGGGACGAATGGATGTCAAGCAAAATTTGATTCGTATTTCTTCTCGACTATTTAAATTCTTTGCCCTTCCTCCTTCCCCCCACGCCCCCCTTCAGGGGCATAGGAAAGTCAGTACGGCTAGGTTTGGTTGCTCAATGCTATGGGGGACTGGTGACCTCAAGGGACCACTGTTTTGTTACCTCAGCTATAGATAGGCCTTTGGGACTTCAATATTTCGTACACGCTTTGCTTCTTTAAATTTTTACACATTTTTTGGTATCTCTGCTTTGTTTTTTCTTTCTCATCCTTCGTAACTTACTGTTTCTATGCGCAGGGAATCCGGTGTGGGAACACACCTGTGCATAAATTCCACGTTTTCTCCAGTCCATGCTAGATGGCTCCTTCTTTTCATCGCTCTCTTTGTATCGCATTTCATGAGGAGGGGGAGCTTTAAACTAACGAGTAATCTAGTCGAATTTAACCCTTGCCTTAGGCTTGGGCACTGCGGAAGAAATTTCAAGGAAAAATTTATTTTTATCTTGAAATATATGTGGGATTTACCCTAACGTATGTCATTTTCTGCTGGTCCAAATACTTATTCCTTTTCAGTTCCAAAATTTGTCGCTACCTAGGGAGGTATGTTGAACCAAGAAATAGTTCCGACGCCAAAGTTAGATGCTTTCATGCGATATTTGATGTATGAAACTTTGAATGTGATTGATCAGTAAACGTACGACACTACGAAGTGAAAGTCTTCACTTAGTTCCATGTAATTTAGGCTATGAAGGCCGCAATAAATATCGCTTGTCGTTAATTCATTGGAGAGTAACGAAAAAGCGGTGTTGAAGGGTTTTCGTATCATTGAATACATTTTCGCAAATACTACAGATTACCACAGATTTTTCTATTTAATCCAACTTCTTACCCTAACAGTGAAACTCTCTAAACGGTTATGTTTTCCGAAGGGAAAAAGTAGCTTAATCCTGAGGTTACAGTCAGGAGGTAAAAGGGTCAAGTGATTTTCTGGTGATGATAGACGTTTCGAATGCGTTGGGCAAGTAGTGTTCTTAGACGTTTCAATTAAAGCAAATGCATGCAAGCCATGTCTTGCATTCAAGAGCTTTCGCTTCCAGTTGAATTATGTTAACTCCGTGGCCATTTGTATTTGTACAATTGGACGTTAAAGACAAAATGTCATCGTAATGTGTTCGTTGGGTTTAGTCTATCTCGCAGGTATATTCTTGGAAGAATAAGATGACCTGTGGAATAGCTACTGAAATGCGTGCACGGTAGAGAATTATGTAATGGACCGATGGTTGATCTGGTATCAGCAGCCTCTGTCGAGTGTCGTTGTTTGAAATGAATATTTTCTTTGGCTGAATGTATTTTGATTGTGTGTTGCTCATCACTGCCAAAGTATTGATCGTTTGACTCTATTTAAACATTTCGTGAGAATTTGGCTGTATTATGTTACCAAAGTAGTAATTATTTTTACTGAGAATTGATACATGAGATCTAAGGGAGAATTAGTTTTACATTTACTTAAGTATATGGAGACATGAGACCCAGGCCATTTATTCTTGCGCTGTTTCTTAATAAAGATAAACGTTCTAAGGGAGAAAATAACGTCTGTTATAAAGTGGGAACAAAATATACTTCTGTTGATAAAATTTGAACATGATGCAAAAATTGCAAAACCAATGTGTCTCAAAGCTAAACTGGGATAATAAATTGGTTCTACGATATGTGGAGACGTTTGATAGAACGAATAAAAGATCATGGTGTCACAGTGAAGGTTCTATTAACTTCTTTGGAAATTTAAAACCCGCTGCTCTCTGAAATTTCCCTTGATATTCGCAATGTAGAGAACTCTTTCAGGCAGAGCTTATATGCATGCTACAGGGATGTTCGTAAAACTATTGTTATAATTAGTGATATTGAATTTCCATTTTTATATATAAAATGAAACATTCAGTGAAGAGCAAAGTGTTATGTTTTTCACGCGTTACAGGGTATCAAAATACAAATTATAATAAAAAATTTACTTGTAATAAATAAAAATTATACGTTCAGTCATTGAGAATGTGTAGCTTGATTATACCAATGCCCGCATATAATTTGATTTAAAGAAACATTTTGAAGATGACATGCTGTATTCATGAATTGTATTGCAAGCGTATTTGTGAAAATATAATTCTTAATTTACTTCCCAAGATAACCAGAAATTTAGTTTTTCTCAGTTTCTCTTGTAGACGCGAGTCGACTTGATTCCTCCAGCTTCGCAGGTCTGTAGAAAAAAAATGGTATGAATGAAAGAATGCATAGTTGACACATATTGCCATAAACAAATTAATTAACTATGTGTTCCGCCACGTGGAAATAATCATTCGCCACATATAAGTAAAGGTTCATGTAGATTATTAAAACTTCGAAGGTTGAATCTAGAACAATTTCGTGCATAGTTACATTCTGATATAAATTATGAAGACTGGTCTACTCAACAGAATTAAAAAATGCCTAACATTTAGGAGAGAATACTGGTCAGAAATTTTTAACAAACCCTTAACTTCATAATATTTTCGCTAGTATGTTTCAACTGTTCCATTTTGATTCCATGTAACTTCACTTTTTTGATAATTAGCAGCGATATAAGATCTTTCGTCCATTAAATTTTGCCCGCCATACAGATATTTAGGACCATAGTTAGCTGAATTTGAAAGCCAATAATTCAACTCAAACTGGCTACATGTACATGTTCCAAACGTTGAACACGTTTGTCACACGACGCACTTGGGCGTCAGGCTACCTTATAACACGTTTCGCTGAAGCTGCATTTACAAATGTTTAGTTGCTATAGCTGGGTTTTGCTCTTGACGCACGTGTAAATACATGAATAACCAAATAAGACGCACAAGGTCTATCATTTCATAGAACGGAATGTTACAAGAGTAATTCGACTTCACATGCTTTTTAACACTTTAAGTGCGATTCTCCACACAGGTAAAATTTCATGTTGGCAATTATTTCCGTTGCGGATGTAAAAATGAAGGATTTTGTTTTCACAAATTTGGTTAGGCTATTCATTTTCCTTCTAATCTAAACTAGCTTATTCAAATAATGAACACAAATTTCATGAACACTTACAAATTTGTATTCCTATGTGTTGGCCCTTTGGTTACGTTAGGTTAGGTTAGATGATCGCGTGACCACATGTGGACACGTCGCGCTTAAAGTGTTAATAAACAAATGTTTGCATGTGGCGATGATACTAGCTTTCAAAGTACATGCGATTGTGTTCAAGAGACCTCATAATTCAAGGGAGCAATTACTCACGGTGACAAGTTCCTTATCGCTGAATTCTCGGATGTATTTCACGTCAGGTCCCTTGGAAGCTTTCTGGATCTGGGTAAGGGTGGAGCCCTCCAAAGTGAAGGTTGACTGAAATAGAAGTTACAAGTAAGTAAGGAAGCCACGCAACGTTAACATTAGAGCTGCGATGTCAGGAAAAGCGTCCTTAGACGGGGACATTAACGAGCTTAAATGGTTTCACTCTAACATGTATCGAGGTACCCTCAATGTCAGCCTCTTTGTAGTAGCATGCTTAGAATGCATTAATAATTTAAAACTGAACAAAAGCTTGGTTATAGAAACGCACATAACATATGCATATCAAAGAAAAATAGAATTATAGAAAAATTGTTATATATGGAATCCTATCGTTTCTAAAAATGGTACAGTTTATACCAAGAAAATATTTTAGAAATTTATATCAACAATATTCTGATTAGTTAGTTTGAGATTTCCCGGGCCCGTGGTATGCGATCTCAAGAGAGAATAAGAAGAGACCATTCCGTATCGACTTCAGAAAATTTAGATTCTATGCACAGTGTGTTCCCACACAAGATCCCTGAGCATAGGAACATCAAATTAAGAGAAAAGAAGAAAACAATATAAAGAAGCATAAGCAAGGAAGGCATGAAAAAAAGAAGAAGCAAAATGGGCACGAATGATAGGCCTAGCTAAAGCTGAGGTAGCCCCTGGGGCTCCATTTCCCATAGCATAGACCTAACCCTGTCGCCTACAGCCTATCCTTTGCCTCCTGAGGGGCATTCACGTCAATGTTTTACTTTTGAAGCAATCATGGTCTGAAGAAAAACGTAGTTAATAATAGAGCTATTAAAATCACTAAGTTGTATTGGTATAGTTGCAGAGCTACGGAGACACAGACTACGTCGCATCGAAAGAGAAGGGACCATTTAGTATAGACTACGAAGAATGAGGAATCTATGCACAGGAAGTTTCTCAACCATCCCCTGCGCATCGCATAGAAACAGCGAGTTGAGAATGATTAGGCAGAAAAGACAAATGAGAGATTGGAAAGAAAGTGTGAAAATTCACTGATATAAACTGGACACGAAAGGCATAGAACATCTGTAGGCATATCGACGGGGTGTTAGCGAAAAATAGTTACAAAGTTTTACATCTGCCAGAAAATGGCATACTAAACACTTTTGCTTCTTTGAAACTTTGCGAAAAAATTTTTTATGTATCAACTGTTTAATGTTTGAAAAGAGGAAATTTGAAATCAAAATTGTAAGCAAATAAATTGTTTATACATTTAACTTACAGAAATTGTTCACAGTTTTTACCACCTACATCGATGCACTTTTGATATTTACGACTTAAGAGATAACCGGATATCGTGGAAAAAGCCTCGTATTTCAGAAATATTGCCAGTAGCCACTGCAATTATTGCCACGAATATCCCTGGGACTTCAGGGGCTTCTGGAGATTTTTCTGAAATGCCAAGCCTTTTTCACAACAGGCGATCTCAAGTCTTTCAAGTCGAAGGTATCACAAATGCATTGATGTGCGTGGTGGAAACTTTGAACAATTTCTGTTAAGTAAATGCATAGATAAATTATTTTAGGGCAATTTTGTTGTCAAATTTTCTTTTTTCAAACATTAAACAACTAATATCTCAATAAAATAACTTTTTTGCTAAGTTTCAGAAGCACAATTAGTTTGCCACTTTTTGTTAGGGAAAAAACAGGTACAAAATTTCACACATAAAAACCTATATATATGAGGTAATCTAACAGTGCCCCTCTGGTGTCGCCAGTCCCCGTAACATACAAAACAAACCTATCCTTATCGCCTATCGTGTCCCCATGAGGGGAGAGCTATTGAAAAGTAATCGAAAATCAATTGGAAACGGCCGAGAAGTCGAAACAGAATAAGAAATTGTGCCAAAAGATAGCCATTTAGCGAACACTTTGTATCTTCAACAATTTACCTGATATTTAAATTCTGTTCAAACGAGCACTTCATCACATATGTATGGTTAGAAGCTTGAAAATAGCCAAGAAACTCGGCCCTGGAATAAACCGCTGTTAGGTACGTTTTTGTGACTAGGCCAGCTTGAGAGCGGTCAAAAAACTTGATTCCTTGGTTTTTACAAGGACTAGTAGGTCATAGAACGCTGCTGCTGTTGCTTGCCGTCTGGTTCCAATGTCACAGAGCTTCAGTCAAGCGAACACATACATTCTGAGTACAGCAGTTTTTATTAAAATATAAACTGCATAGCTGGTATGTTTCTCTGTTCAACAGATTAGAAAAACTTGTTTGCGCAGACTAATGGAGGGACTGCATCCAAGCAGACTAAACACAATGCCAAGCAGACTAATAACAAAAATCGTTTGCGCAGACTAATGGAGAGACTACATCCAAGCGGACTCGATACAATGCCAAGAAACTTCATCCTCAAACCCGGTTGCTGAGCGTTGATATTCGCAACATTTCTAGTTGCTAAGAAACAAACTTGGAAAAGTAAGCTCAAAACATTTACCTATTCATTTTTATGTGAAATATCTGCGGAGTTATTTTCCCCCAATGCAGGAAAAAATATGGGAATTTCAGATCAACTTATTTTGATTACAAAGTCCTAATGTATTTCACTCAAGTGGCTTGCAAATACTCAGGAAAACTAATACTGATAGCACAGGCAGCGTACGTTTAGATAAGCGCTCCATCCTCTCATGATATAATTACCACCATTTCCCACGATAAAGAATGATGAGTGGGACTTGAGAACCCAGCCGCAATCGTCACACACGATAGCAATAAAATAGTTGCTCTTCATTCAATTTAGGGAGGCAAAACAATCTACCTAATACGTAAAATTACATAACATCAACTTTTCAAGTAATGCAAAATATTGTTCTCTCAGTCAACCCTGGCTTAAAACAAAACTGACTGTCACAAACTTGAGTAAATTAAATTCTTTTATAGTCATTGTTTGCTACGGTTCCCTTGAAACACGTATATAAAACTCTATGTAAAGCGCAACATTTTTAAGGCATAAAAGCATAAAGCCACAGCAATAGTGTTCACTTTATAATGGATAGAATTATATCAAATTATAATTAAATATCACGGAGAAACTGCATCAAAGCAGTCTGCGCAAATGAGCTTTTCTCTTCTGTTAGAAAGAGAAATTTGACGTAATAAATTTGAGTATGATTTGTTAAAAGACCACTGAGTTTCAAAAAATCTAAATTAAGAAGAATAACTGACCTCAGCCTCCCTGCCGTCCATGGTAGTCTCCTTGATGGGGGTGTTGATCTTGAACTTCACTTCTGAAGTCTTGAATGTTGTGACGGTTTTCATGGTATATTCGCCCCCAGCTTCCGTGAACGTAACAGTCGGGGTTGCTGAATTGCCCATCTTCCTCATAACCATACCCACGCCTGAGGGAGACAAGTGAACTTTATTCTTCCACTCAAATGAAGCACTAAATACCTTTATTTACAGGATTGATACATGAAAGTAAATGTGAAAAAACGTAAATATGCTTCAAGGTTGCCTTGATAAACTATGGGCGATGTGATATACGATCGTGAGGTTAAGATTCGAGAAATACTGAGTAGGGCATTAAGCTTGAGTTAAAAATTGGTAAAAATGGTATAAAATAAAAACAAAGTAAAATAACACTTTCTCAGCTTATTTACAACAGTAGCGAATGAAGTCTGATGTGTCTACTTTCAGCTTATTCCAATCATATTTCATTTTCATGCATTATACTTTAAAATTAATCTGCCTAAATCCCATACCAGGAAAAAAGAGCAAATCATATATGTAGAAACAGTTGAGAATAATTGTGATGCCTTTTAATGCTTGAGTAGATGCCTCACTTGAAAGAAAATGGCGAGGTTTGAAAATCAACTGCAATGCTAAAAGTCCTTGAATATTCATACCATCAAAAATTATTTACACAGTTACTTTCTAAGAATGAATTCAACTAGCATGCTTTGAATAAAGAACAGTTATTTAAAAAAAAAGTCCTAGTCCCTACTAAACCTCGAGGTTTGCAGAAATCCAAACGCAGGTAAACTGTTAACAAAAAATTTTCAAGGCACTAGTCAGTCACAGAAAATACGAACACAGATGGACAAAACGAAGAAACTTGTTAACGCAAGGATTACAAAATGCTCAGTCATACCGACTACAAAACTAAATCAAAATAAAATTTATTTATAAATTATGCACGTAATGATCTAAATCGCAATTAAAAAGCTGATGATACACTGTACGTAGCCTATAGTGCACACAAAGCAAGGACAAGTGCAGTTTTACCGCTTCACGGGAGGGTTAATCATTCATTCATTCGGGTATTTTACCTAAAATTATATCCAACACGCTGCATTCAATTATTAACCAGTATCACGCAGAATTTGTTCAGAAATCCATCATATATTCATGCCCTCTTCACACAGACAAAGCCGCCTACATATGTAGGCATAACGCTAAATACAGTCTGGCGTCGAGACAGCCCAGACCAAAAGTTTGCTTACACGTCCGACACGAATGTTAGTTTAGCCTCTCACTGGCATGCCTGCGCCTCACGCCCTCCTGAGGCAACCCACTAAACATAGCCGAGAACTCAACACATAACTGCCCAGGGCCTTTCTTGAAAGCGAGTGGGCGTCGCGTTTTGAAAGGATTTACGCATGAAATTCGCAGCAAACGAATAGCTACTATTAATTATCAAGGTTGATGGTAGTTCTCGAATAACCGAATAGAGCCAACATTATGGACTGGCAGATCAATTCACACATTAAAACCGTTCAAATGTTTCAGTAGCTGCCGTGATTAGCTAGACGTCTAATCGAAAAAGAGATAGCAAAAATGATTACATATAATCTTGAAAAGCAACTCAGACTGGTCAACGGTTGCACGACATGCGGTCAACAAGAAAGAAAGAGAGGGAGAGAGCTATGAAGAAAGCAACCCAAGACGTCTGTAACTGCACAACTAAACATGCAAGTCTCCAGCAACTGCGTGACTACATTCGTGGTAAGCAACACAGGTCGCCTCTAGAGAACAGATATCTACTGCTGCAGACAACAGCAGAACCGACATCGGTTACACTTAGCGAGAGTCACGGCGATTTGTACATAGCTAGAGATTCACATAAATAGAACTTTACCACACTGATTTTTCATTTCTATCATTCCACAATATTAACAAACCTTAGGAGTAGCCTATGCCTTTGAACTTTTAGTTTATCAACCCCTACACATGCGGTGGGAGAATCTGATGCAACAGCCAGTAGTAACAGGATTGAGCTAGCTGAGATTTGATTATCAAGTTCACTACCTCTACCGCTCAACCATCACTATAAAATCCGGTTCAATATATACGGCGGTGCAATACTTGAGTTCCTACAGGTACAGAAACTTTCAGTTAGTACAGGTCAGATTAGTAGCTTGAAGAGGTGAGAAGATTACACGAGATGAAGAAAAAACAAAATGCACTACCACTCAAGCACGAGAGCGCTTGCGTGGTACGCCTATCTCTTCGCCACGAGAACTAGAAGTACAAAAAATATGCATACAAGGCCTTACATTGTTACTATAGTTCATACTGGCTGCAAAATTTGAACCTTACCTCCGAGTGTTAAACACGTTTCACGCCACTACACGTATTTAATAAAATTAACAGTATCAAAATAATAAATAATTACCGATGCTTTGCGAAAAGATTCATGCTACAAAAAGTTTAGCTTCTATTAATTGTATTTCACCCTATACAAAACTGAAATAGGGCACACTGGTGGGTCTTTCGGCAATTAAGAAAATCTCAGTGTAATATGACAAGAAAAAATATATTAAAGTGACGAGGAGTATCTTATGACAACATAAAGCAGACAAATGAAGTAGGTAGCTAAAGTATCGAAGGGCCTCGCGTTGGGAGGTAACCCCGAGAGGAAATGAAAGACAAAAATGAAGGGCAAAGCCTAACGACAAATACATAACTGACAATAGTATCCCCAAATTTCTTACTAATTATAATTAGTGAGAAATTCGGGGATGCTTCAGAGGTGAGAAATTCGGGGATGCTCACCGTATAATTATACGGTGAGATATAGGTAAGGTTGCCTCTTTGCGCTAACTCACCGAAGTACAGCCAAGAATCATCATTTCTCACATACCTTCGAGTTGAGCTCAGTGACATAGTGTATCCTTTGAAAATCCGTAAGGTACTCTGGAGGACACTCTCTCCTCGGACAACCTCCTTTGAGGCCGCGAAATGCGAGAGAAACGCCAGCAAATTACGGCCAGACAAATTCACGACCGACCAAAACTCACAGATTGTCGTGCTCAAAACACGCTACGACGACTTTCTCAAGTGACTCTGATCACTCACTCTCCAATCGTCGCGAAGATTTGAAAGACTCATCAGCAGGCAATAATTGAAACGATCACTACTTGCTATGATAGCCAAACACCAGGGAGCTACAGCACCTGACAGCCCACGCAGAGGTTTTTTGATATAATATTTCAGTATTTGGAGTGGAGGAGAAATATTTCTTAGGTGGTTAAAAAAGTGATCATGAAAGAATAGCAAAATGATAGTAAATTGACTCAGAATATGAGAGTCATACGAGAGTAATGCATGGTCGAATCATTATTATATATCGAGTTTACAGAAGTATGTGAGCATGTATAAAGGAATGTATTATCCTCTTTCAAAAGAGCAAAACGATTGACATTGCGTGGATGCACTATTCACGAGAACTGCCCAAAAGGGCGAGTTAAGCGACTTTAGGCAACTTTTTTGACAACAGATCACTTATCTGTTCGAAGAGGCAAGTTCACTTTGATGCGGAACATCGTAAATTCTATTCGTTTTATCTTTGGTTAATTTCATTACCAAGGATGATAATTTTATACGGGCACTTTCCCATGGCAGCAATGATACATTAAACAACGATGGAGAAACCAGAACCTAATTTGAAATATTAGCACTTGTATCATTCCCTATTAGAAGCAATTCTCATTTACAACTATCGAATACATGAAATATAACAATACCTAACTGTAGTGTGTTCAAACTATTAGGTATCGACACAGAAGAAAATTTTGGAGTTTCGCACATTCTGACGCGAAATTAAATCAACGGTAAATGACACGTTAGCAGCTACACGTCCTATTGGCCAGCACATCAAAGAATACGAATAAAAATCTAAAAGAACGGTATGTTCACGAATATTAAGGTAATTATCATTATTATTACTACTATTATTTTTGTATTGCGAGTTTAACCACTCTTGCCATATTTTGTGATTCTAACAGTGAAACTTTTATGTGCAACACGAAGATGATTTTATTGACTGAACATGAAAAAAACTTTTACAGTGTAAAAATCAAAATGCGCTACCTTCACTACTACCGGTTCAGCCTTGATTAAACCATAAATTCTCCTGAGAGTACATGGAAAATGATTCCATAGGATTTTAGTATCATCATATTAATGAATATGAATGCTTAATTAACGCTACCCAGAACGCAAGTATCCTCCGTTAAGCGATTACACAAGTTATAAGGAGTGCATGACTCCAACCAGTCATAGAAATTTTCACCAGGACGAACACAAATAATACTCCATAGTAAGATTTCCTTCACGCGTCTATATCATAGTTAAGAATGAATATAAGCGCCGGTACACAGTAAAAATTGAGCGAATATCGCAGAAGAGGTACGAACTCTTACACGTAATGCAAGATAAAACCTTCGAGACCCACGCACAGAACTGCCAGAAAAAAGGGGTGTCTGCAAAAACTGGTTCGAGATCCAGCGGTGAAACAAGACACCTGGAAAAAACTTCACACCAAAAAAGAAACGTTTTAAACTTACCAAGTGCTTTCATGAACTCGTCAAATCCCTCAGATTTGACAAGAGTAAAGCTTCCAAGAATGAGGTTAGCCATTTTGCTGAGAGGAAGTGTTCACGTAAACGAAATTAAAGTACGAGGTGCTTGGGTTGCTCTCACAAAGACGGCTTGACGCAGAGTGAAGCCTAGCAGCAGTGGGGGCCTTTATATACTCGACAGTTCGGTCAACTCTCTCTCTCTCCTCGTGTGTAGGAGAAATTTAAACATCATACATTGATATCGTAGAGACACCAAGTTAATATCACAACGATAGTCCTAATGACAGGAACAACAAATGATATGAAAAATAATCAGTCCAGTAAGATTGGTCAAATTTCTGGCACATATGACCAAAGGTCACAAAACGGTATCCTTGTGGAAAGAGAAATTATTCAATAAAAGAAATAAATCGCTCCCGTTCACTCATGGTATGAGCTTTTCGACGTGACCTCACTCATTAAGTATTAATAGAATGCAGATATCGATGAAACCAAACAAATTTACTTGACCCCCTTCAAAGGTCATCGTAATTGCGTGATTCTTTTCGTAATGGTATGCTAACAAATCGAATGGGAAAATCTTACGGATTTGTGAGAATTAAGAGACATTCTCATACATTTAAAATGCATTCCTAAAAAAATTACCAATCTTCATCAACGAGATTTGTCGACCTTTATGAAATTGAAGATAAAAAATTGTATACTCCCAATACTTGGTAAAAGTTAAGACTACGCATACTTTTCGAGACAAATATGTTATAACAAGACGATTACACATGAATTACGGTTAAAATATTCACTGAAATTAAACATAACACTTGTTGACTTTGACTCCCGATGAAGATAAAATAGCAAGCCAGTTACCAAAACTGCTCAAAAGAATTGATCGACACCCTAGAACAAATCAAACATGTGCGTAATCAAAATAAGTTTGCTCTTACCCTACTCAATTTAATAAGAAAACGCAATACGCTGAGTTGTGATCATGGTTCAATCATTAACTCACCAAGATGTGAAGCCACCCTGCGGCCTGTATTGAGCTCACACGAGACGTTATATTTCAACAAGAAGAGATGTGCTAAGTAATAAACTACTCGAATACCTTAGCACGCCACCGTGAGAGGCAGCTTGCACGAAGGAAGAGCAGCTTCTACGTGCATCAACCATGTGCAACGAAGCAGGATCGTGTCCCGTATCTCGAATCTCTTACACCATGAACAGATCAGCCACGGCCTCGCACGCTTCAAGACGTTCCAAGTTGGGCAGGGCTATAGGACAGAATAAGATAGATCTGGGCTCGCATAGATTAAAATTGGTCAGAGATTCCATTCAATTACAGCCATAGCTAGCAAGGGCTTAGCCTCTACACTCGCCCAAAGAGAGTTTTTACGTAAAGGCCGCACAGATCATTTCAACAGAGCGAACATTAAAAAATGAAGTAGACACAGCATCAAAAACGGTTGTACAAATCACCAGCGGCTTGGCTTTTGATAGTGAAAGAGAAACAGATAAAGTATATACGAATATACATGTCAACCAACAGGACAAAACTTAGCTCAGAAACTTCATACTGTATTTCTCGTCGACTTTGCACCGACGAGTAGCTAGCGTTACTATTAAGTAGGGCTTACCCTGTAGCTACACTGATAAGAACGGACAGTATAGACAACACTGAAGCTTCTCCCATATACGATATCCTCCACGGATATGCTCAGGAATCCTACAAGTTCCTTCGAGTCCGTTAGGTCCCCATCACCACACACTGGACAATAAGAATGCCTTTAACACGTTTACTTCGATTCTCCACACAGGTAAAATTACATGCCGACAAATATCTCTACTGTGAATTTAAAAATGAAGGATTTTGGTTTCACAAATTTGGTTACTCTAATAATTTTTTTTCTAATCAGAACTAGCTTATTCGATTAATAAACACAAATTTGAAGGAAACTCGAAAATTTGTATTTATACATGATAGTGCTTTGGTTACAATAGGATAAGTTAGATGATCGCGTGTACCATATATGACCTACTTCGGAGTTAACGTGTTAACACGTTCCACTGGGGCAAAATGGGTTGCATCAGGCTACAGGTTTAGGTAAAGAGAGGTGTGTTCATTACAGAGAACCGGACGTAGTCACGCCGCCATCAACCTCGGACTTTGGCCCCTACGCGATGATGCTCGAGAGCGGATCTGTAAACTTGACGAATCAAAAAACAATTTGAAAGAAAATCTTCTTTCTCTAGAATAGTAGATATTTTTATGAAAATGTAAGCCTTTGTGAAAAGAAAAATTGCCAACTTGAAGATACATTTTTTCAAAGGTTGAAGCGCAGAAAAATAAATTTGTTTGAAAGTGGGCAACGATATTAAAAGTAGCGAGTCATCTAATGCGCTACAACTCTTACGTTGAATGCATCTTAAAAGATTTAGACAAGCGGATGAAATCTCACGTGAAAAGTATTCTTGGCGAAATGAATGACAAATATGTTACTTCGCAGAACGTCATCAAATCTACACTGACGTCAATAAAAAATGAGCGCCCCTAGAAACTAATTCAGTCTTACATTGATCTCAGTAAGCCAGACATGTCTCTCTAAGGCAGATAAACAACCAGTACTTTCTCGCTTTAGTGTAGAAGGATACGTTGGCAGACTCCGCATTGAACCGCACCCCTTTCCTCAACAAGCGTCGTCAATAGAGACGTAGTTCAGAATTACACCAAGGACCTCCCCATACCCTGAGTAGGCTTACAAGCCGACACCCTCAGGACTCCCCGAGGAACGCTTCGAACTGACAGAGAAAGCTGAAAAAGTATTCCCATCAACGCACAGCTTAAACAAGACGCGTTAAACGTTTTAACAGTTATAGAACTAAAGGAAGGAATTCGTAAACTTTGACAGGAAATTTAATTTCCAGTTGAGCTCAATCATAAATAGCATAAGACAGCAACATGGAATATGCGTGACAACTTGCGTTTTAAATAGTTGAATTTTTTGGTTTTCAAATTCCAGATGTCACTGGCTAAAAAATTTAATTATTTTATCCATTCAATCAAAATCTCTAGCATGAACATTTTCACAAGAATATAGTAAAGAATAGATTAGATTATTAGTTAGTTTAAAGTTCCCTATCCATATGAAATGTGATCCGAACAAAGCGAAGAGAAGGGACTATTTAGTATGGACTCAACAGAACAATAAATTAATGCACACGGTGTGTTCCCACACAGGATCCCCTCCACATAGAAACATATATTAAGGAATAAATTTGAGGAATGGATAGGAGGAAAGACGAAAAAGGAATAGTCAAGAAAGTGTCAAAATTGGAAAAAGCAAAGTGGGCACGAAAGATAGGAAACCCGAAGGATTATCTATAGAGGAGATAACCTAACATTAGCCCCCTGGGATCCCCAGGCTCCATAGCATGTGATATACAAACCAAACTCGCCTAACCCTATTTCCTATCCTATGCCCCCAGAAAGGAGAACATAGCAAAACAATTCCATTATTTTGCAAACAACGAAAATACAAATTCCCCCCTACATCCAATTAAATACCATAGCAATTGCGGTACAGTTCCACGGAAATTTTACGGTCACAATTACACAATTTTCTGTAGTATGCGAGTACTAACATTTCCTTTGTAGAAAATAAAAAGTTAATTCCTCACAATTTATGCCATCATCACTGAAATAGCTTTCAGCAAGCAAAGCTTTTGTGGAACACAACCTACAACACAGAACAAACTACAATGATACAATTTACAACACATAACGTGAAGATTCAATTAAGTTACGTTTGAGTTTGCTATATCTATCCGGAAAAAATGCATTAATAACCATAAACTTCAAAACAATTCTTCTATGGTGACCTCAAAAACATGAAGAGCAGCATAAACTCGAACGATATGTAAGAATGTATTAAATAACGTACACACAGCTAAGCCCCTGATTGAATCGGAATAAATCTGTCCCGTGTCCCACGAAAACAATTGAGAAGTTAACACATCAAACAGTTCTAGCTTTCCCACCTAGTTATACGAGTACACAACGGAATGAGCAACAGACGTTGCAGGAAATTGTCGTGGGTTCGGTACTACAGTTGTGCAGAAGTACAATTTTTTTCTGATCACGTCAGTTTCGTGAGCTCTCACGAAACAAAAATGTTAGATTTTCAGATATGGATATATGAAAAGCTAACATTTTCGAGCTACCAAAATCTGCTCGCACGATCATATCAATATACCAACTTTTTTCTTGTGCTCGGCGGGTTACACTGAAGAATGAGAAAAGTATGATCATGTGAAAGTGCGTCAAAACATAATTTGCTCTCCATAGCAAGCTCGTCTTTTTCACGCCCATAATCGAGCAACTGAACTGCCAGTTAATACTCTCTCGATCCACCCAAAAAGCTCTCATCTATAAAACATATATAGTAGATACCAAACTTAAATTGTTACTCTTATTCACAGCCCTGCTGCAAACTGTCCATAGATTAGGTAGTACCAGAGGATTTCGGCGGAAGGGCTTTGAAACCCATGGCTAGATTTAATTGATCAGCTTCGGCAAAAATGATTTTCTTCTACTGAGTTGAGTTAGGATTCATTTTACGTAAAATTGGAAATAATAATCCTATATCAGAGAGCTCTCATGAGAAAAGAAATAAAGATATCACAGAAAATACACAAGGAAAATGCGGACTAAATGTTATCTTGTAGCTACTCTATATGGCATCCATGAGCAGCCTACAGAAAAACTGTTCACCAACAGTTTTCCCACCCTCAACCACCAGCCACTGGACCGACATCACTCGAGTACATTTTAACTTTACGAGTCCGAAACTGACACTGCAATATAAAATCATGCACTTTAAAATCAAAGCTTCTACTGCAATTCATGCTACAATACGTTACGCGATTGATAAATTCAAGAATTAACCAAGATCAAAATATAATCAGACTCTAGTAACAAAATACCTTATCATTTTATACCACTCTAGTTCAAACAGATAAGACGTAATAATATTGGAGGATATCATAAATTATTCAAGCGTTTATTTTTACCGTGAGGAAATGAGCCACTTATTTTCCTTAACAATCTGAATTGTATTTCTCAAGTCAACTCCATGAGATAAAGAACGCTAACTGGAGATAAGAACGGCTAAAACCAGCACTTGGTGTCCGTTTCAGAATTATCGTCAAGGAAGAAGTTTCGAGAGCACATTTTATCTAACTCATTATAAGCGATGCGACTCATCACTAGTTGCTATCTCGCTCACACAAAAGATATATATTTAACAGAGCTATTAGGGCTTTTGGTGCCGGCCATCTCGAATTTTGCCAGAGAAGAGCGCTGTCAGTGATCTCTAATCTTATCTGGGCCCTCCAGATAAGTGATAACGTACGTCTGATAATTCCAACGCTCTGGCACAACTCCTATTTGTGACTCAGTACAAAAGGACAGAGAGAAAAAAGCTAAGCAGTTAATCAGAGGTCAAAACACAAAATGAGCAATCACTTCAAATGACTGAATATTACTGATGCCTATCAATCAAAACAAGCAGAAGTTGGGATCTGGCTTACTTGCAAAGCGCTGCTCTCACAAATGGTCGGTCGTGCGTTGACACGAGTTGTTCTAATGAACATTGGACCCCTCAACACTACCCATGATAAGTTGAAGCATAGCTTACTTCGGTACTTCATGAGCATATTCTGGAATAATCATAAAATGAATCACTTGTTTCTTTCATTCAGCAAACATGCGGGCTCATGACTACACAACAGACGAACTGACGTAACACAGACCGCTGAATCAGCTGATTTCTTGGAAGATTCTTCAAGGAATAAGTGAAGCAAGTCAACTGGTAGAAACACGATTGTAATGGGGTTTTTACGAGGGTCAATTCTTGGATTAACAGGTTGGAACGTGCCTCAATAGTTGACACAAATTTCTCAACAGTCGATCTTTTGTTAGTAACATTTAACGAAGACCTCTAAACTACCTGAGCTCTTTTGAGTAGTCTGTGACTCCAAATCACCTAAACTCGGTTTAAAAGCAAGCTTAAACTTAAGCTCATTGGAAGAACAAATGTTCACAATATTGAAAATTTACAAGCGAAATTTACAAGTATCTCTTACTTGCCTACAATGATATTTCGTAATCGAGGCAGCATGTGTGTAAGATGAAATCGGATCAAACCTGCTAAAAAATGTCGTTCATATTCTAGCAATGTTAATAACAATTATAATTAAAAAATCATAAGTCAAAATCAACGGTAAACATTTATCAACATTTTTTTACTGTCCCATGAAATTAAATCTACCGTATACTGTACATACAAGTACGTAAGAGAATAGCAATATTCCCACAACATATAGAACGGATCTAAACCATATGGAAATTTTGTTTGAAGTGAGGGAGAATCCATTTACTCGAAAATGACGTAAATTAGCTTCTTCGTACATTTGAGTTCATTATACAAGGTTTTAACACCGTGGCAGCTCCAAGTTTATCTCCCAGTGGGCTGGTACCCGCCTCCAAGACTCGACAGAGTAGTACAGATAGCGTATCAGACACTGCGGGGCGGGATATCTTGCCTGCTGAGAGATGGAGAAATAACGAATAGCGACTGCTCGACTTCCAACTTAACCTTGAATATAATCCTTGTGCTGCGTTTTTACCCGTAACGATAACAGAAATGGCCCTCACAAGCTAAGAAGACCTCGCATTCCGTTGGCTTAAACACATTTAGTTCGCCTTCTATTGCCTTAGTAGGCTTTTCCCTCATTAAACTTTCGGATTCCCTTTATTAAACTTTTGGTTCAAGAACTATTTACGTTTAATTAAGATGACCATCCTAGTATAAACTAAAGATATAGTTCAAGAGAAACGGCAAAAACACAAAGTTTTTGTTTCACGGTTCGTACAGTCCGACACATCGGCAATAAAATCGTGCAAGACCCATGCAAGAAATCGGTTGCAAGGTGCGACCATCTTCTCCACGTGTGATACAGGAGACAAAGAAAGAGATAAGGTCCACCTAACGACAGAACTACAGCAACAACCTCCCTCACAAAATATCTGATTCTAGGGTGAGAAGCCAGAACGTTACTGAGGAGTGAAAATATCGCTGGCTCTGTGCTGCGTAGCTGAAATGCTACTTGACCGAAAATGACAACTTGGGACCGAAAATATCGATTTTATAGTGAGTAGCTAGAACGCTACTTAGAAACGTTGATTTTCAAGCCACACTGAAAGGACCGGTATCGTTGTCTCACTCTCCCGCAACGTAGGCACGAATTAAGGAGCGCGAGGTCCTCCAATAACGCAGCTGAAGGAAGGTATCCATTAATCACACTTCTCTGACGAATCTTTCAACATGATCAAATGTGATACTTGAAGAACATTATTATGCAGGTATTCCAAACCTTCTAAAATAGTGTATATATAGACCTCAAACCTCGTGTATATATATATACATATATAGATATAATTGAGGTACAGTGCCAGACTGTACCTCTAAGAAATGCAAAAATTAAAGAAATATAGAAACAAGGCACACGCAAGTTGACACAGATAACTCAGAGAAAACATCTTCTAACACAAATTGGCTATGTCACTGGAGAATTAATAACCGTATTTTCCAAACCTTCATCCGCAAAGTTAATGTACATTAACGTATTATTAATTAAAAGATTGACTGAAATTCGATGCAATTTTTTTCATTGGGATCACATGTGATGATTGCAAATCATACGTAAACAAGAGGTTGGAGTAAATACAAGAATCAAGAGCAGTTACATCACATATAACACTCCCATCAGCAACATTCTCAGAAACAACTTTCCACTCGATTGCCCGTTTCTCCTGACACTGAAAGAAAAGTGATACCTCGTATAGCGACTTCGAATCGATACATACATTCATTACACATTGAATTAAAGTAACCCACAAATCAGTGTCTGCTGAATGGGACTCCGTCAGAAAGTTCTGTGACGCGTGCGGTCAATATGAACACCGTCGTGAATTTTGCAGTTATGAGAAGTTACGCTGAAAAATGAGTTACTTGAGTCACTGAAAATATTAAATATCAACCTCCTTCATCTTCACCCAGGCACTAGTATGAACGAAATTAAGAGGTCAACAACCTCATTGAGTTGAGCTTGTCTCTAGCATCATAGTTTGAACTAATAACATGACCGGCTCTGACCCCAAAAAAAATTGAAGTAATAAATATGAGCAGTTTTGCACTTTTTTCAATCCAAGATTAACATGTTGGCTACGATATGACCAACCGGTGGGTTGTTTTACCCCTGGAAAAATAGCATCGTCGCAAAGAAAGTGGTGAATGAACGGCAATAACGAGCATTTGTGAAACCGGATAAATACAATATTACTGTCCTTTGAAATTTTTCACCGATGCCATTAATAAATTTTTAGTACTTAACGGAAATTGCGTTATTCATTGTTTAACGATAATTTTCGCTAAATCATTTCAATGATAACATTAATGACCAAGTTTAGTTTTACCAAGGGCACAAAATTTCAGAGTCGTGGTTGCTACAGCTCGATGCAGCCGGCAAACAGAGGCGAAGTTCGTGAAACGAAAAGGCAAGAAAAAAAGGAAATCCAAAATGGATACACTCGAATAAACGTTCGGTAACTGATTATGGTTCAGTTTTTTCCTTAGGAAATTAAGAATAGAAAGTCGAGGGCTACCCAAACTACCTACTGAGCCCGCAAAAGACACTTGTAAGAAGTGATGCTCATTCTGCAGAGAGGAGCTAAGGTTATCACTAAGGAGCGAGCGCTAATATACTTCAAGGCACACAGAAGAGGACAAGTTATAACAGCACGCCCCAGTCGAGTGACGCTCAAGATGACTACACATGTTCGATATACGAGTGTCATGTCTAAAAGATACTCTGTACTGTACCCTTTGTCATACACTTCGAGAGAATAAGAAGAGAAGATTACTCAAGTCAGTAACTCAGTAACAGAACTTCCGAGTCGGTGAAGATCGTTTCGTTACGTCAGGTGTCAAACATCGGAAAACATGAAGTCAATTTGGCCATGTATAACGAAAGTTAGAGACTAATTTGAATATTACTGTAACATCAGAAATTTCAAAATTACGGGATAAAAAACTCCCAGCAGCTCAAAATTAGCCAGGTTTGTCAAGTAGCTTCTACTTGGAGCAGCAAACTAAACAAGTAGCAGTGGTAAGGATAGCAGCGCTTCAGTGACTCGGACCATCTCGTACTGAGAGAGAAGGGACCTATAAATATGGACTTGAGAGAGAGGGGAATCTATGCACAAAGTTCGTTCCCACTCTAGATCTGCGCATAGAAACAGCAAGTAAAAAAGGAAGAGAAATAAAAGATGAAGAATCATCAGTAAAGACGGCATGAAAATAGAAGCAAAGTGGGAAGAAAGATAAAAATCCCGAAAGCCTAGCTAAAGCTGAGGTAACCTAACAATGTCCTCCTGGGGATGCTAGTCCGCATATCATAAGATAGACACACCCAACTAACCTAACCACATTGCCTATGGCCCATCTTATGCCCCCAGAGAGGCATTATATATACTATAAAACATACCTGTCGATTTGAGTTGCTACAGGACAGGTACTTAGCTCACACCATGAATCCATCATACACTAGAAGCGAGAATTCATACTACTAAAAGATATTCGTTAGAAGAAATAGCCACCCACGCCACACAGATGTTAATTAGGCCGTAAGTTCCGTGAATGATTGATATTGCTAAGAGATATTCGTAGTGATGAGAGTCCACTCCGCACTGACAGCACATGGTAAGAAGGCCGAAACCTCCGTGACTGAAGGCGTGCATGACGTGACTCGAAGGAAGAGGGTTGTCATCATGGCGCCGTTGAGTACAGATCGAAGTCCATGTGGTGCAGGTATGAGTCTACAGTCAGTTGACTGAAATCATCGCTTGGTACCACGAGTGTTTCCTAAACGTGATAACGCAGCAATGACCAGCATAGTGCTTAGAACGACCGCTGTCCCACACGAATACTAACTATAGGCTAGTTACCAGAGATGGGCAGCGCTACTTTGAAATGTAGCAGCCGCTACATTTCAAAGTAGCGCTGCCCAGCTCTGCTAGTTACTTAGCTATGGGAAAAATTAGCCGAATAATTCACAGGGGAAAGTAATAAAAAAGCGTAATACATTGAAACAAGGCTTGGAGATGAAAAGTGATCAGGAGTGGTGTTGCAGCTATTGTCTGCTGAGGTAAAATTCAGCTTATGGACTGCAATCGTTAAAGATTTTTTGCATGATCTTATAGTTCTAAACGAATTTCGCCGTTACTGAGAATTCTTAGAAAACAAAGTCTTCATTACAGAACTCCAAAATGTCCGAATCGAGAGAACTAAAAATAAGAAGACGCCAATGATAATCACGCTATTATTAACCGTGTGTATCGAATGCATCTATTTACGCAATCTATGTAAATCTTGAAGATGTTTTTAACTACTCGTAGAGAAAAATATCACTGAACAATTTTGGCAAACCTTACTCAACGTATTTTGAATATGCTACACTTCTTCAAGGTTCAGTATAAAATATGGCGTCCTAAATTCACCGAGATAAATAAACATAATCCGAACGCACGACAAGCACCACTGTAATTGTACGTTGAGTCTCTCCTTGTAATTTTTAACAGAGACGACCGTAACACGCCGTGTTTGAATTCGTGCTCAAGTAAAGAGCAATTGAAACAAGAGAATAGCGCAGGAGTAAAATATCCATTGATTAAAGTCAATTAAAAGCTAGAAAACTATGATGAAAAATTCGAGTTCATCACAAAGTACCAAGCTAATAAACCATAACTAGCTCCGTCCGAATGACGTCGACTCGGACTCAACCGGCTTGAATGTTACCAGATGAACATGCTTTTTCTCTCGCAGAATAAAATCGTTCTCTTTTCGTTTGCGTCACATTCGTTAACTGAAGGCCCTGCACAACAGGCTGAGGGCAATGAAAGACAGCTCTGTAGGGCAAGGATCGAACATGACTGTGTCAGATAACAGGAGACGGAGTTTCAGGACCCTCACACAACTAACCAAACAGCGTGCTGTGAGCTCCGGAGCAGGCTGATGGTCCAAGTTTAAAATGAACTTCATCAGCTCATGAAATGTTCAGCTTTCAATGCGATACACTCAATTTCGCTACTACCCGTTGCACACGTACTGTAGAATTGCTTTCCTAACGGGTCTTGTATTTCCACTTAGGATTCTCAATCATTAACTAAAATGAAATAGAATTGCCTGTCAATCGCAAACTCAACGGCTAGCGTTTCACATTCGCACACTTGGACTCTAACTCAAATATATATGTAGGGCCAATAGTTGACAAACTAGTACTGCGATGTAGATTGTCGAAAACATCAAGTGCTTCATATAATAACATAGCATAGTGCAAAAAATACACAATATGCTACTAGTAATTAATTACTGGTACTTCAAAATGCACGAAATTTTCAACCAAATCTGTCATTACTAATACGCTTCATCCCATCCAAAACGTTGTGACGAGTTTCGCATTCGGGATCTACTTTTTACCTCTACATTTCAGGTGAAACAATTGATCTGAACATCATAACTCGGTGCAAACACTACAACAGCAAAAAATAATAAGCTGTGAAACAATCAAAAAAGGTAACGTGAGACATTCAACACAAACTTTCGCAAAGAGCGATGGTTGAACATATCTAAGTCCCAGCAGACGTGTAACATGAGCTGAACATGAGTAGTTATTGCGAGCGTTTGAGGGCTGGCGCCATGAGTCACCAGAGCCCTCATGGCGACAGATGAGAAGGCAAGTACAGCACGTGAGAAGCGCTGAGCCTGCGCAACGGACACGCTAGGATCGCACAACAGGGGAGGCATACGAGAATTGGTGTGGTCTCCAGGACACGTCATTAGCTCGTCCTTCCTGCGTGTGTACAGAGAACTATACGATGCTAATATACACAGCCTGCTCTCTTTAGCTGGACTCTGGACCCAGACAAACGGAGCAAAGCCAAGTGATTCCAGTTCAACCCCCATTTCTTTGACACCGCATCTCTTTGCCTCTTCATGGCAATGACTTCAATCTACAAGCGAAAGCTTTTACGCGTTACGCTACGCGGATACGCTGCATGACACAATAAAGACGTGTCAAAACTAAAATGCATATGGAGAATAGGCATTATGAAAAGTAGTTATTCTCGTTTTCAACTTTAACTTTTGAAATATTGGAACTGTTAAGAACAAGAACCATATTTATTCAGCTATGAGCACTTAGAATCACTATTTGCTAGTTTAACAATTTGCCAACAATCCTACAAATCACAGATTGGTTGCACACAATGAACATGATAGCGCATAAGAGAGTAAGTATACATTGCACCCAGTTTGAGCAAAACCTGATGCTTCTTTATCATGACATCAGTAGGAGTACCAAGAAAGCACGACACAGGTTAAAAACTGAAAAAAAGTCAAAATTTAAAATTAAATTTGCAAAACTACTCGTACGGGGAACAACTTGCACGACCTCCCGGTCACCTGCAAGATATATAGAGCAAGGATATTGCCAAGTATATGAAGAAATGATTTAGAATATGAAGAAATCGTTAAGAATATGAAGAAAACCATTCAGAAAATAAAGAAAATCGTTTAGGAAATAAAGAAAAACGTTCAGATAATAAAGAAAATCGTTCAGATAATGAAGAAAATCGTTCAGAAAATGAAGAAAATCGTTCAGAAAATGAAAAAAGTCGTTCTCAAAATGAAAAAAATCGATCTCAAAATGAAAAAAATCGTTCAAACTATGAAGAAAATAATTCAGAATATGAAGTAAAATTGCAAAAATGTTTCAAAAAATGCGTCGGTAGGCCTAAACGGTTGATCCGTAAGCTACTCTCCAAGAGTACATAGCTCACACTGAATACGGGCGATGACAAACTCTTCACAATTAGAATGTAGGCTCGTAAACAACCACGCAGATCGCTTCATACTGAACTCAATAAGCCTACAAAGGGATTGACCTCGATTGGAAATTACTTCCTACGTTGCCTTAACGATTGTAAAGAACAAGTCAACATTTTTTGTTGCTTGCGTAATTTTTTGAAGAAAAAAACGTCTTCAGTATTTTAGACAACTGAGAACGGATCGCTGACTGCAAGGATTTCTACGAAAGATGAAGGTGATTGCACCTTATTCCATGTACTAGGAGTTCTAAAAAGAAAAAAGGTTTTCACTACCACAAAGGAAGGCATGTGCATTATCGGGGAAGTCAACAAGTGACTACCAGATAAAGCCCTAACGAATGAGCCCGATATTTCCCGTAGTCGTCCCATTCACCCGGCCACTGCCGATTACACAGACTGCGTGAATGTGCCGCCGGCCTTCTCGGGTAATTCGTGAGGGGTTGATTACAATGCATATTATTTAAACGTACTCCTTATTTTCCATCCAGATACTTGCGTTCAACCCTCTATGAGGCACGAGTCACAACAGTGCTATTCAATAGTTCTTAATTTCCAATGCATTGTCTTAAATTAACAATTCCGTACACGGTAGAAACGGGAACAAATGTTTGGCACGAAGATTGAAATACCACCTTTAGGATATACTTCGTGCACGCTTCTAACATACACAGTACATATAATACAAGGTTTCATAAAGGAGCTATAAAGGAGTAATACTAAAGGGACTCTTGCCCGCTAAAGGGCTAAAGGCAGTCCTTATTTATTGAACCTTAATGAAACATGAAAAAATTAGTCAGGGTACTGTGAGGTTTCCTATACATGCTACAAACATTAAACACTAATACTTTCATTAAAGCAAGCGGTGGTTTTCGTAGCACAGAGGTATGAGTGCACCTTCAAGTGAAGATGCTCAAGCAGAACATATGATTAATTTTTTCAGCTGAACTTGACTGCAACAGACCTGATTTCATTACCCGGGAGAATCCCACTTATTCTAAAAAGAAATGAAAAATTATTACTAAGAAGAGAAACAAAACAGAACACTCGCCACTTCACGGCACAGACACGCTGGGCCGACTCAAGTCTTGCATGCAATGACAGGTAAACTCTTCCAGTTTACAATGGCTGAAGTAATGAATGGCTAAATGGAATAAATCAAAATACTCATACTCAAACATTTTAACCGGATAATGGAACAACAGTACAGCATGGGTTGAACAACGTAAATAGAGTGTAGGAATACTGCCACATATTCCAGTATGATTTACGCGCAAGGATGTGAAAATTATGCCATGTTTTCGGATATCACCTTACTTTCAAAATAAATTCAATAGAACGGATGGTAGAAAAATTCGACACCTACCTCAGATGAAAGGTGGCAGAACGAGAAGCAATGGAAGGGAGACCAACCGTACTTTTTTGGGCGTTCAGAAGTGTATCAAAAATAGTGAAGCCAACAGCAAAGATTGATTGAAGATTTTGGATTTCTTCAGTTTAATGAGGTATTTGAAGTCAGTGCAGAACACGCACCTTGTTGACCCATACAGGTGCTAACCGTTGTCTTTGCAGATGTATCAGCGTCTTTCAACTTATGTTAAAGCCCCATAAATTTTTCTAAAAGAAATTTTGAAAGCGTTCTTTTTCATTTCGCCTGAATTTTTAGTTTTGAACATTCATTGGAGAGACTTCATTCTTCTGCAAATAAAAAATGAATTAAATGACGACATTTCCACTTGTCTTCCAGCAACTCAACTTTTGAGGAATGGCTTCAAGCAATGATGAACACGGCATATTTATTTTGTTGGCATATTTTTGCGCGTAGCCCAGCTTTGGAGGAAATTAAACGCAGCAACGTCAGATGAGTTTATTATTCGACGGCGGACTCCTGACTTGCACTTGCTGTACTTAGCTAATGAGCTTCTTCTGCTTGTTGCTGTTGTTGTTCTTGTTGCTGTTCTTCTTCTTCTTCTTCTTCTTCCGAGTCTATTTTAGGAGGCATGTCGATAACATCTGAAATGCATGCTTTTAGTTATAATATGAACAGATATATGTAGGAAACAAGCAAAGCTAAAACCAATCATTTCAAAGCACGAAATCAACTTACAGCATTTTACGGTACAGAATAGAAACAAAAATATACAACGACAATGCACTCTAATTCGGCTGTTTTATAGAAGCTGCAACAAAATATGCAGCATGTTTTCAATCTCTTCATATTAGTAAATAAAAGTCATGGTTTACAACTCCCTATCTACATGAAATGTGATCCAAAGAGAGCGAAAAGATCCAACACCTTTAGTAAGGACCAACAGGAAATGGAATCTATGCACACAGTGTGTTCCCATACAGGATCCCCTACGCATAAAAAAGTTAAGCTAAGAATGAAGAGAAAGAAAAGACAAAGAAGAGATAGTGGAAAAAAATATCAAATTGAAAAAATCAAAGACACAAGTCCTGAAGGCCTAGCTAAAGCTGAGGTAGCCTAACAGCGATTTTTCATGTAATAAAAACTTTTATTAAAATAAATATCATTTCCTGTATGTTATAATGCATGATTGCAAATATAGTAAATGGATGATGTACTACCAAGTGCCTAAGTAGCTTCACATTACCTAACAATGATGCACAAATGGCATGAAGTCAATAAAGCCTTGCGAGCGTTCGATTGCACACACAATGGGCAGAGCTCTCTCACACCCTTCACATTCCTGAATGAGTACCGATTAAGGGCAACACAAAGCCGCCTAAGCAATACAGATACTACACGTTCAATGACCTGATGGTGCTCACGTACAACATCCCAGTATAGTAACGGTACTACGTAATAAGCAATTTGTCAGTACTTTCATCTAATATATGCAATATCCCCACATAGTACAAATACTAGCACTCAACGGTCCGATAGCGCCAACTCGTGTGCGAAAAAATATATTAGAATATAATATGGCAACTGGTACGAGCCAAGAGGCCCATTCTTGTGTCTCTACCCAAGTCTCGTGTCATTAGGCGCCCGTCACGACAGGCACCCGAATAGACATGAAATAGGAGAGCAGGACAAATCAGAGAACTGGTAGTATTACTACCGTCCGTGTTCTGTTCCAACCATCACATTAGTCCCTGACAATACAGAACTGCAGGCACGAAATAAATAACACTCACTCCGTCTACTCGTCGCCTCCCGCTCAGCCTGCTCCAAGTACTGGGTCTGGGCAGCAATGACTTCAGCACTGTCCTTGCACGCGGCGTAGCGGTCGAGCAGTTCTTCGTTTAGCGACAGGAAGGAATGACCCCAGCTAAACTTACCCAGGTAGTGCTTCGCTGCTGCTTTGTCGCCTGCAAGCAAAATGCGAAATTCTGTACTCAGATGAAAATGCAATCGAGTGATAATTATCAATATATATTTTATGTAACATAAGATAAACGAGAGAACATAGAAAATTATTTATACCAGAGGTTTATGAAACGACATGCCAAGGGTAAACAAGATAAAAATACGAGAATACCTCCCTGTGTATTGTCTGTATACTAAACATGGTGAAACGTATGATGGTGCAACATATCAAGAGATTAGATCACTGTTACACGAGAGCGTCCATATGATAGGTAACAACATGAGAACCAATACAATTCCCAAAACATCAGTACGAACAAGTTGCAACAATGTACAAATGAACAGGTAATAATAGGGCAACAAAAACTTACTATATCGAAGAAGACATCTCAAAGTTTAACAGAGAAGATTAGATTATTAATTGGTTTAAAACTCCCTAGCCACATGGAATGCAATCTCAAGATTGCAAAACAAAGAACCATTTAGTGTAGACATTAGAAACAGTAGAATCTAATCACAGGTAAGTTCCCACACAGAATTCTGTGCACATAGAAACAATTAGTTCAGAGAAACTAAAAAATGTTCTCAAACTCCTGGACAAATCATACCACAAATGTACATGGTAGCAGCCAGAGCCTCCACACAGGACAGCTTGCAGGGCCGTCCATAGTTGATGGGGTTAGCAGCGACCAAGAAAGGCAGCAGCCGCGGGTGTCCTGCCTTCATCCTCTTGAAGGGCGTGTCAGCAAGACGGGCCCATGAACAGTCCACTACTGCAGCCCCATGTTGCAGCAGTGCAGCTCTGTCCGTGGGGGACACAACCTGAAAGTAAGAAACGGTTTTTACTCCAAGTCAATACGATGAAGATTAACATGGGACTTCAAATACCATTGCTGAAACAGACACCAAAGTTATCAACATCAACAACCATGGGTTGACAATACTTGAAGCTGGTTTTACATCAAGCAAAAAAGAGAAATTTTAATTAGTCGAACAATATTCTGCAGACACGATATGAGACAAAATTAATTAAATTGAAACTAGAAAACCCCACAGCTTTAAAAAAATTATTTCAACAATAGAACAATCACCAAAAAGTGAAATTCAAACAAATAAGTTTTAAATGTGTACAAAATGTTTGAGAATTTAATATTCATATGTGTTGCAGGATACTTAAAAATGGAAGCCTAGACTTGAAACATCAACTAACCCAATGGTCAAAATAGGAAAATAACATGTTTCACAGCATGGTCAGACTATTAAATCAATATCATTCCTGACTGCTTAGCACTATATGAATTCTTAATACTACATTCAACAAGGTTGTCATGACTGCAGAATTGCTTTTGGTCATCTAGTACAGCAACAGTTATATCATCACATAAACTGCCATGAAGCAAGCCCACACAGTATAGCTTTTTAGAGTTGAGCAACACACATCAGCAAATGATGGTAATCTGTCTACAATAAGAGCCACTCAACACCTACAGACAAAATTGCTGTGGAATATCAGTTAAGTAATAATAAAGTTCAGCTAATGTTTCCTACACAGTAATGAAGTTCAGGACTGCTCAGTAGAACTATTTTTGCACCCATTGGTAAATTTATGAAGATGCTTTAGAAACAAAAATAATAAATAATTATAGATACTCAAGAAAATTTTTTAGACAGGGCATAGTGAGATGCTGAACAAGTGAGCACAAAAATGTGCATCTATGGAAATTACTATGATCATGTACCTAGCATAATTGCAAACATATGATCCAAGTAGCATGATAACATTTTCAAAGTTATACTAAAAATATTGAACATTTGTCCAAGCCAAGTAGAAAACAAGTTCAATTTTTTAAAGCTTGAATTTCTAATTCATGCAAGTTAGCTAACATCTAAAATGTAACATCCAGTTGTTTAGCTCAAAGAAATATAGCTAAAAAATGTACATATCTTGGAAGAAAGATTACACACGCAAACTTACTCTGGACCCTACAGGAGTGAGTACAATTCCAGGAAAAGTTTGTCCAAGTCTCAGAGTCTTAATGAGATTCATTCTGGAAAGTTTCCTGCCAGAACATTTCTTGGGATCACAATGATTCAAGTCCCACATAGCTACTTTATATGATATACTGAATTCTTCTTCTTCTTCTTCAGACTCTTCTTCACCAGAGTCACTCTCAATTGATTCTTCATCTGAATCTGATTCCTCAGAATCATCACTCTGTTCCTGACCATCATCATTGGATTTAGACACATTTTTGTGCTTGTTGGCAATTTCAACATCAACTTCTTCAGCCTCACTTGCAGTACTTGTGGCTTCAGAATCTGATTTTTCCTCAGAAATTTTTTGTTGAGATTTATTCTGGAAAGGACAAAGAATTTTATAGTAGCATAAACATAGGTATACTGTACATTTTATTTTGGCATTCACAACAAGTTCAAAACCAAAAATGCTTGAGAACAGTAAAACATCATAGACTAGGAGATAATAGTGTTCATTTACAAATAAAATATGAATAGTAATTTTCAAGTTCATACTATCATAAAAATCTTCTCAATTCTCTAAAATAAATGCAAACCTTTGACGATTTCACACCAATGTGGCAGGTATTCCGTTCCTCTGGAAAAAACATGAACTTAAATTATGTGTTGCATGTAAATGTATACACCACTATCATATGTATAAGTATACAGGGGGCGCAATAATATTGGTGACATGATTTGTTGGTTTATTTCAGATTAGTCCACTTCTACTCCATTCAGGATGTTAAGCAAAAATTTCAAACTATTGGGTTAAAATTAAGAGTTATATTCATGAAGAAGAATTATAGTTCATTGATCTGAACTTTAAAACTTTAAAATGATTTAAAAGTGACTATGACAACTGTAAGGGAAAACAATCCTAGCAGTTATTAGGATTGAAGAATTTAATTTTCACACACAAGGAAAGATCCTTAATGAAATCACTTTAAGTCAGAATTAGTATTCAGAGTACAAAAATACAGAGGATGTTCAATTTCTGACAGCTTTGCTGTTGTATAACTATGGTAAATAAATTTTTGACCAAGTAATGATATTTATTGCAGCCCCTGTAGGTATGTACAACATGTGTACATCACTACTTTTAAAAAGCATCCACATAGAAATAAATATTGAAGCCCTACAACAACTACCCATAATCCTTACAGGGCATGCAATTTAAAACTAAGAAATAAATACTATTATAAAATATTATTATAATTTTTTAAGCCCACATTAATAAAAAAATATCTCTTAAAGAGGCTAAAGAATATAATATTAACCGGAGGTCAGATAATTTTTCTCAGTCTTGACAAAAGAATTTACCTTTTTTAATTACTTTATGTCTCATTTAGCTATCATCCATATACTTCTCCCACAACAATACTATTTATGGTTGCAACACATTGAAGATTCAATATCAACATTTTAGTAGCAGAAGGTGATTAAAAGTTTCAATTCATACTGAAGGAGGACAATACATTCAGTCTATCAAAAGCAATCTTTTCTAAATTCTAGATCCACAATACAAAGACCAAAACATTAAACATTCCTGTCAAAAGTTATACATCAAGAATTACCTGATAAAGTCATTTGGGAGTAGAACCGCTCCTCCAGTTCACCATGTCCGCTATGTTCTCTTCTATTTGTGGTCTGTCGTTTGCCTCTGCTCTGGCGGCCCTGTCCCCTGCTACTACCCGATGCTGAGCCTGCTCGTCCACCTCGTCTGATTTCTCCTCGACCACCATGATTGCGCCCCATTATAATGGTTGTATGCTTTGGCAATCCAATTATTAAATCAAGTAATAAATACACTGAAAAATAAAGAATTAAATCCACTGAAACCATTTATTTTAAAATCTAGATAGATAATGCACATAGATTTATATTTTATCCTATGATTTTGCTATTAGTTTTCTGTGTGCTACATAACAGCTTTGAAGACTAATAAAAGAAACAAGCAGTATTAGAGATAACTCCTTTCCCAAGCAAATTTGTAATGAGGTGATTGGAAGAAGAAATCTCAAAATCATTCAACTTTAATGTTTCAAGCTTAAAAGTTCATTCTCAACAAAATTTGGAAGCAAAAAAAGTAATAAGAAATAATTCAAAAATTTAAAAGAAAATTTGAAAGCTAAAATAAGAAATTAAGATGCACAGTAGTTTGTGGTTCACACTTTTTAGAAGGTACACACGCACTTACCATTTCATTAAGGGGACCTTCTCCAATTTGCACAAACTTTTTTGTT
>VOMN01052965.1:0-79234 GCA_014899125.1 Orchestia grillus | reverse complement strand
TTCTTTCTTCAAATTCGATCGCTGTTTCACCCATCATGTTCCGATCTCGGTTAAATTTTCCCCATCAATATTGCATGAATTTTGTCGGCGTAGCCTATTTACGGCTTGGCACGTCATAGGTGTCCCAAATTTTCGTTGTTTCGTCCCATAAAAACCCACGCTGCTTAAAAGCGTGCGAAAGCTTGGGTAATAAATATAAAACCCAGCGGATGTTTCCAAATCTTAACCTAAAATAGTTGTATTTGAAGAATTTTTCATCATGATGTCGAAGTGCACATTCCCTAACAAACGAAAGTACTTTGAGTAACAACCCATTGAAACTGGTCGTTCTTTCTCCTCGTGCAGTAAAATTCATATCACAAGGAACTTGAAGGTTTCGAAAACATCAATCAAGTCATGGTCTGAAAACTTGAGCTTGTTGAAGCATTTCAGTCAATAATATCCATCTGCAGAATGAAAATTTTCAGCATTCGAGTGAAGCCTCAAAACCTAGAAACCACCTGTTGGAAAAACTACGTAACAAATCAATTGTGGCATCATGATAATAAATTTAAAATCTTATCATTCAAGCTCCATGTCAAATATTCATTATGCAAATATTATTTTACAAAAGCTTAATTAAATGCTGGTCATTTCATTCTCAAAACTATAAATTGTTTCTTTCTTTTTCAGAAGTAAAGAAAAGATTTCCTAATTTTTAGCTTCTCTGGCCATGATTGGGGCGGTGTACACATTTTGTTTTGATCAACAGGATATTGAGACATCGTAAAACCCCTACATCGAAGATTCTGATCTTCGCCTTCTAAATCTACACAATGTGTATTCGGTAATCACTGTAGAGAGTGGCATGCATATATGTGCATTTTATAATTTATTTAAAGGATCCATTATGCTTAATTTAATCTTCATATTTTGAAAAATTATTCAACCTTGATATTCTAGAAAACGGATTCAATCTTGATACATATTCTCGAAAACGGATCTACTCTTGAAATTCTCAAAATCGGATTCAATCTTGATGTTCTCGAAAACGGATTCAATCTTGAAATTCTCGAAAATGGATACATTATTAAATTCTTGAAACGGGTTCAATCCTGATATTCAGTAAATTGGATTCGATCTTGTTATTTTATAAAACCGATGCAAATTTTTGCGAGCTTACTGCACGTGCACTACACATTTGCATTCGAATTGTATACATTATTCTTGGTTTTTATGTTCTTTTTTGTTCCGGATTTTATTGCTTCGCATTATTGGAACATCATCGTGATCGGATAGAAGAGCAGTACTTCGTTTCTTGCTCGTTTCTATGTTCATCAATTTCTACCTGATTAAAAATTGAATGACTGACGGGAGTGAAAATTCATCTAATTTACTTGCTTACAATGATACAGTCATGGAGCAACGATTGGCGTTCGATTCCAAATAAACTTTAAATTTGTTTACTATTTTTACATCATTGCTAAACTGAACTTCATGAACAGAGATGTTAAAATTGTAAATACTTATGATGTCATATCACTGATATTCATGATCACTAGTATTAATGATGACTCTTTCAATATTGAAAGGAATGCTGAAGAAAATCCCGCGTGATGCAAATTAACACATATATCAGTCAAATGATGATAACTAACATGTGTAAATTTTACTTGCACTCTTTAAAATAGAAACGAAATATTCTCTAAAATGTTATTGTGTGCAGGGTTCACCTTAGATTGAGAGAATGTGACGGTCGGTGTACGTTTCTCTAACACTTAAGTTAGCATCTGTTGCTATGAGATCGATTTTACGGTTCCATGAATTTTAAGGCAGTTAACCTTTAAACGGGTTTGAAAAGCGACTTTTACGAAAAAATACTAATTATCCACAATTACTCTAATGCTCGCTACCTTTAAATGGTTATCACAAATACATAATTTGGACTGGCTCGGCCACATATGCACATATATATATATAGCCTTCGAAAGCACCTCGTCTGACCGCTACATGAAGACTCTGGAAAAAAAAATTGACCTATCTAGTTTACCTCTTTTTTTTGTAGAAACAAAACCTCCAATCATTCTTTTATTAGGCTCATAAATTCTATCATAAATGGTTTGAAGAATTGTAGATTCATTCGATCCATGGAATTCGCGTGTAAATCCTCCCAGCTGAGCTTTGTTGATTGATTTCAAGCCTAATTTTTCCACTTACATGCAGCGAAAGCATGAATTTCACGGAGAGGTATGTTAAGTCGGAACAAATATTATGTAATTTTTACGAGTCAATTCTTACATTATAATTTGCCAAATTAATTCTGAAGATCAGCAAGAAAGGATTCACCAGAAAAATCTATGTTGTTGCTCAGTCTTCATGAAAGTGAAGCATGTTTTGTAAGGCCTTCAAAGAGGTTTATTAAGGTGTTTTCCTGCGACCTAAACTTCGTTGGCCTGAGCCAGAGAATGTAGGTAATGATTCAGCCTGTGTACGTAGACACAGTTCATCCGTCACCCCCTCACTAGATTGCGTATTATCGTGAAAAATATGTAAGTCCCTGCCGAGAAAAGTAATTTGGCTTGCGGAAGTGAGAGTGTTTGCGTGCAAAAGGCAATACGCTCACTCTAATAGCTAACAATCAACGAATTAGTCTGTTTCATGGACGATATTCTGTTATATTTTATTTCCTACATGGAACTTGTCGACGAATTTATTGGATAACGGTATTTTCTATCTGAAAATCTGAAGATCATTTTTAATGGAATTCCAAGCCCGGATTAACAGTTACAAGGTGAGTGCCAGAAATCTCTTCCATAAAAAGCCTGGTCTACCAGAAAAAAGTGAAGAATTCTAAGTATGAACTGGGATCCATATTTTACTAGTAGAATTCATAGCGAGCTTCATGTTGAACGATTCCAGTGGCTCAGAACTTGTTCAAGAAAATTTTACTCCGTTGCAACTGAGTACTAATAGCAGTAGAAGTAGTAGTGGTAGTAGTGGTAGTAGTAGTAATGGTAGTAGTGGTAATAGTAGTAATGGTAGTAGTAGTAGTGGTAGCAGTAGTAATGGTAGTAGTACTGCAATGGTAGTAGAAGTAATAGTAGTAGTAATATTTGTTGTTGTAATATGAAGAGCAGCGCTTTGGTAACTCAGATTATTTCGCACCGAAAGAGAAGAGACCATTAAGTATAGCCTTAGGAGAACGGGGATCTATGCACAAGGTGAGTTCCCCTACAAGATCCCCTACGCATGGAAACAGCAAGTTAAGAAGAAAAAGGGAGAAAAGATATAAATTATCAGTGATAAAGGCATGGAAATGGAAAGAAGGAAAGTGGGCACGAAAGATAGAAGTCCACGAAGGCCTAGCTAGAGCTGATATAACTTAACAAATATACCTCTGGAAATGCTAGTCCCCATAGCATAAGATAGACGAATCTAACTAACCTAATCCTATTGCCTAAGCCTACCCTAAGCCCCCTGAGGGAAGTCTCGTTACACCTGAGGTAAATTCATCGCGTTGCTCGACATGAAATCATAGAATGTGTTTGAGCTCATCTGAAAAATTTATGGCTACCGCCAAGACTTTGGAAAGACGATAAGTTGATGTCATGTGAATCCTTAACCCACTAATTTACGTTCCCGCTTCGTGTGAGGGTCATGCGCCTCCAATAGACTATATCCAAGTAGAGGGTCAGGTTGGCACATATAACGGAGCATTATTTAGGTTGGTTGTCCATACACTCTTCTAACGAAATATCCATCGAAGTGAAAAACGACTTTTTCCTCATCCACGTTCCTTCCATGGATATTTTCATTTTCTGTTACAAATTAAATAATAATATTTATATTGGAACAAAATGATATCTTACTCTATCAGTATAAACTGAATTATTCTTCTTTTCTGAGGCTTTCGGCGTTTAAAAACTTTGTCTGATAATTGTGTTGGCAAACTCAGAACTGAACCGGCGTGGTTTCAATTGTTATAAAATTTAAAATTAATCAAATGGAACAACACGAACAGTAATTATCAAAGACCTAATCAGCTGAATCCTTTAATTGACGAATATCTAAGAAATACAATTTGAAAACTTGCATCGAGGCTCAAAACATCTAGCCCAACTATTTCTCGGCCTAGTTTGAAGTGCTATTGATTGGATAAGTAAATATCTGGGTCGATTTTTTTCCGGGTGAATTGAATGGGACCAAGAAAATGTCGCTTCATATTGAGATCCCTGTTAGTTTCTCGACTGAAAAAATAGCGATTTGCACGTCAAATTTTAACATGCGATGAAAAATCGATGCTCCTTGATAGCAGTGAAAGAGTAGGCCAATGTTTCTGATTCAAGAAACTCATTAAAGTATTCTTTAAAACCTCCATTGTGCCTCAACAAGTTAATTGTCACAGTATGGCGATCTTTCAAATCTGCTTTTCATTTTTCCTTTTTGCTTCGAGTGAAAACAATCTCAGCAACCTCGTGCTAGGGAAAAATTTGAATGTTTGTAAGAAAATTTAAAAAGACGTATTCTAGATTTGTAAATATGGGATTATTCAATTTGATGTATTATTACGTACTATTACACTCTTTTCAATTCATTGGCAGAAAAACTGAATTCATTTACTAAGAGATCATTCTTGTCGGGGACTAGGATCAAATGTTCTAGTAGATATTTATAAAATGAATGCCACTGTCAACCACTGCATTAACGAGGCACTCACCCCAACCTATTTCTTTCAAATCTACTATATCCTTCATAAATATGCAGAGTCAATCTTCCAACAGATAAAGACACCTCACCAACCCAATGCCGGGTTTTACACTTTGACCCACGCGTGAACCGCGGCCCTATAACCTCAACTATAACAGCAGTGAAACCTAAAACATGACCGTCAGAAGAACCTTCCTAAATCATACATTCAGCCTAGACAAGAGGCTTCTGGTCTGACCAGAGAGTGTTCATCTCATCCAGCTTAGCATAAAGCTGTTGATGCCTGAACTAAACATCTCTTCAATAGTAACTGCCCAGGGGCTTGGCTTCTAACAGTAGCCCATAAAGCAAAAATGGAAATGTGGGAAGTGAGATACCATACGCTTTTGAAGAATTTGAACTAAGGAGATATTAACAAATAGATACAAAAAATATGAAAAATGTTCATTTCTTAGGCAGTTAAGTGGAGTGCCATGTCACTAGAGGAACGGACGCATGATCTGAGATCGACCATCCTAACCCTGCGCGTAGAACTTTGTGCCTTTTGGCCTTCGTGAGGATAGTATTCCCTCGGCATCCAAAGCGAATCTTGAATCCTACTTTTTATTTAGATATTGATCACCATAACTTTCAAAGTATAGTCTAATATCCTTATGAACGATTCAAATACTACTCGTACTCGACGCAGTTAATGCCATATAAAGTATAGTAGAGATCATTGAGTGCAAAGAACGATAGCGAGGAAGAACTGAAATGCGGCGGTATGATAAGTTCATTACTGAGGTCTCACTTTCACATATACACGGAAGCATGCAGAAAACACAGCCATAAGGAAGAAGATTCATTGTTCAGCTACAGCTCCAAACAGATGGACATCTGATAAAGTTGGAAATCCGTGGGCAATAGAAACTTGACCACGAGGATATCTGTACGACGAGGGATTGAAAAAAAAAAACTGAAAAATTCGAGCTGTGATGACGTTGCAATTTCTGTGTGCACATATGGGCTGGGACTAAATGTTGTATGATGTTACCAGAATCAGTTAAACATTTGAAAACCATGTTCTGTGCTAGGTCAGGACACGTGCACTAATGCGCCATTTTCGAGTTTTAGAGCAAAATTATACAAAGTCATTAGTATGCCTTATGATGAAGTTACACGTATTTCCTTATGCGATTTGCTGACACGTTGTGCAGTATTTTCATTTCAGCTTCAGCAGCCTTATAATTTGAGTCGAATACAAATTTTAAGACAACGCATTGTAGTCTCACAGACTGAGAAACATTGCAACACTGAGCTAGAAAAAGACAACAAATTAGGATGCATACGAATTATTTTCCAGGATTCGGCAATTCTGCATCGAGCAAACCCCTTCATGAGGAACAGTACTGAAAAACACGTGACCTCTTCCAATTTTGAGGACCGTGGGGTCCTGAGAATGAATGATACTTAGCTCATAGAAGCGTAATGTTTTCAAGAGGCGTTGTGAGGGCCCTGAAAGGGACACACCTCGAGAGGCGAGGCCTGGTCGCTGCGGCGGCACCTGAGCTGGAGTTGTTAAGCCACAATCACGTCGCTCAATCCCAGGCTTCCGCATTGATTTCTGGTCGGAGAGGCGCCGCGACTCCAGCGCTGCGCGTAGGGGTGCGCTGTGGTGTGGCACGCTGTATCCAGGCGAGGTACTTTTGGTACGCTGTATCTGGAGTGGTGTGGCACGCTGTATCTGGAGTGGTGTGGCACGCTGTATCTGGAGTGGTGTGGCACGCTGTATCTAGGCGAGGTACTTTTGGTACGCTGTATGTTTCTAAGCAGGGAACATTTGGCACGCTGTATCTAGACGGGATACTGTTGACACGCTGTATCTCAGGTACCATTTATACGCTGTATCTATGAAAGACACAGTTGGTACGCTGTATCAAGGTAGGGTACTTTTGGAACTCTCGCCCTGCACTGTACCGAGGCAGGGGGCTGTCGGGCCCGTGCGGTAGCGTGTGTGTGGGAGGTGGCTAGAGACCACTCATGGATCGCCACCTGTACTGCACCTAGCGTAAAATACTTAACTGTGCAAACCAGGTTACGCAGTTAAATAATAATTAGTGATGAGTAATTAAACCTCAATAAAAAGCGTTGCTTGAGCGGTTTCTTTCCACGATGCTACAATTTTGTTTATCGGTTTGCTAATAACGGGAAGTGAGTTCTAATATGCTACTCTTACATTATTTCCATCGTACCTTCCAAAGTAAGCGAAAGTTTTCAATTAAAAGCACAAATTTGCGGCTGTATATTTTTATTTTTTTGTACTAATATACCTTCGTATAAAATTGTATTTGAGACAATATTACCGCTCATTTCTTTCAAGTTTGTTCACTAACTTGTAAGACGACAACAAGTCTTCAGTCTACACTAACTTTAAAGTCTTCAGTGCGCACTCTTTTCATACACACTCCTTAGAGTAACAGAGCATCTAATCGAACTTCAGAACAAATCCGCTTTAAGCCCACTGCTTTCCAGTACTTCAACAACGAACTGCATCAGTAACTTTTTTCTTTCGCCTACAGTTTTCTTGGCTGAGAATAATTCCACTCAACGGTTTTCTAGCTCTCTTCATATCCATTAAAATTTCATGAGAAATCAGTTTTCTTTGAAACCAATTCGCAAGTAGATTGTTTGTATTTCATGTGAATTGAACCTTAAATAATTGATCAGCAGTAAGCAGGTGAAAATTTTGTTGCAACTTGTATGTACAAGCAAAAACTCATCAATGTCTGCCGACGCTCGAGTGGGTAAAATGGTTCTTCACACCCCTGAAGTAATTTGTCCTTGACCCGTACGATTTCGATCGTCATTTTCTTCACTACATCCTTTCATGAGTTCAGAGTGATTCATTTTCTCCACGTCAGGAGATTCTACCGCCAAGAACAGTTCTCAGTCGCGTTTTTTCTTCATCATTCCACTAATTCAATCACCGAATATTATGGACCAGTTGACCGCGGCTTGGTTCCAGATAGGACGTGTTCAAGGTCAGTGAAAAATGTCAAGTTGTTAATTCTTCACATTTTCTGCGTTCTTTATGTGCTAGAAAGAATCGCCCTTCACGTTCTTTCAATTTTGAAATTTGTCGAATTTCTGTTGTTGTCTTCGGTAAACCAAAAGTATTTCATGAATAATATCTCCTTGGCTCCAAGTCAAGAGGTACAACTTTGCAGTGCTTGCCGATAGTCTTCCACCTCAATTATGAACGATTCTTACTAACATCACGATCTTTTGCGTACTTACATCACGATTTTTTGCGTACTAACATCACGATCTATTTGACGACTCTACTTCGTTTATCTCACGTAAGCATTTGTGTCACGAAACGATAGTACCCTGAACTCACAAAAATCTTCACGTTTCATCAAGTTCAAAATCTACTGTGTTCTATGCTCCCAATCCATAAAAGATTTGTTCACACGCCTCGCCAAGGTCTACGGTAGAACGCCAGGTCACAGCTCGGCCTGCAGAACAGAAGGCGTCTCGATTACTGCGACGTATATATCACATAATGAGACATCTGCGGCCTTATGACGTCACGCTCCAACCTGTAATTTAAAAAATTACGCCGAGCTCAGAAATTGTAGGAAGAATACGAGAACGATGGTATTACGTGCCGACTTCTTATTACTCTTCTTTTTCTTTATTAAAATTTCTAGAGAGCAAAAAAGTGCGAGGTTCGTGAGAGTGTTTCTGCGAGGCCTGAAGAATTTCTCCTTATAAAAATAGCGTAACCTTCGCCTAATGAAAGACGGAACAAATTAAACGCGCAATTTTGTGCTACTCTCGCTGAAAATAAATGAGGTAACATTTAACATGAAGTCCCTAACAACAATGATGCGCTGGTGCGCATGCAAATTGTGTGGTAGTAATGGGAATTTTTATTTCACGCTAACACCTTCGTGTTGAAAAATAACAAGTTAATTTAAAGGCTGAGAAAAGGATACGAGCATTCAAGGACCAATGCAGCTTGTTTCATTCTAGGTGAAATTTCTTCTTAATGAACTGACATTGATTAAATTTCTGTTCGCATTGATTCTTGAGAAAATCACTTTGAAGTCAATTTAACTAAGTTTGAGGGATCTGGATTGTAAATCAATTCTCTTGTCTCCGCGTTTTATCCATTCTAGTACAGGTACAAAAAGAAGATGTCCCCAATATTGTTGATAATCATTCTTCACCTGATCTCAGTTTCATCACCTGGAGGCTCTTCCGTCCAATTCGGTATTGGTGATTAAAACTTTCGTTAGTAAGCTTGTTAACCTGATGTTCCATTAACGTGCGTGGATCTTCTGAAGCCAAAATTTCCCAAAATGCCATGCTTCATTCTAGGCTCAGATGTTGCAGCATGATATTTTGGAGATCTTGCAGATATCGTCGGCACGTGTTATATTCGTCTTCAAATCAGCTTAATGAATGCTGTTTTTTTCTAGCTCAGAAATTAAATTATAAACGAGACTTTGTTGACAACCCTGTGTTTTTATAACGCTATCGATAAATTACACAAGATTGTTTTACTTCTTCATTAGGAACGAAAAACAATTCATGATTCATTAATGAGAAAAAAATCCGTAATAAGCTCTTTCGACAACAAAGTAAAAATTGCAAAATAGTTCACTGCTTCACCTAGCATGTGTGTGGAAGCTAAATTATAATACAACAGGAAAATCCTTGCTACTTGCATTCTATTAAAAATCGATTTATTAACCAAATTTCAGTCGTAAAAAGTTTCCGAAATCTTTTTTCCAGCTTTCATAATAGTGAAAGTGCAGTGTTACGAGGGAGCCATTTTGTTTTCTGGTTTACAACTTCAAACCCCGTGGAGATCTAGTTGATTTTCAGCTTATGCTTAATACGCACCATTCGTTGTTGAAAGGATCTGAATTGACTATAATTGTGATGCAACGTATATAGCTTCAAGGGAAACTTTTCAACTCTTTAACTATGCTAAATATATTGACTAAAAAAATCCTTGCTTCTCTGCCGCCTGATATTTATCTTTACCTTCCTACGTTTACTTTGAACAACTGAATTTTTTAGACAGAGGCTCGCTTAGCCCCAAGTCAGGACGTCCGTACGAAAAAGAAGCATGAGACGGTAACTCAAAATTTTACATTTTTTTTTTATTAATTACAATGATTTATTAATTCAAATTAGAATAAAATTATGATATCAAGATTAACGTAAGTGGAAAGCCCAAAAATTGGAATAAACTAGCTGCTGGTAATTCTCTTTGCTCATGTTTATTCCGTGTCGGAATGAGCCCAAATAAATTGGAATCAAGATAAAAAAATCAAGTTGTAATGCTGTCCCAGCTGCAACGAGTTTTCGCTCATCTAATGTAAGACTAGACTCAAGATTTACTTTTACAATTTGAATCCAAATTTGTTTTACCATCACAATTTCATGTTATCACGGAATTTTGTTTACATTTTTCGTCAGAGTTGCCATTGAAATTTGCTTAATTCAGTCTAACGTGAAGAGAAAGACATGCTTTAAGAAAAGTCAATCTGACGGCTTTCAATCAACGTGAATGTGTAGAAGCAAAACTAGATTCACAGAGCATATGAAGAATTATAAAGGATTTATACAGTTAAAGTAGAGTCAGCCCATTGTTCTTATGGGAGGTATCGAGGCTTTTATTTTTTGATGTTTTTAGAGCTTCCTTTTGTATGCTGAGGGTTCAGTTCTAATTTACATGTTGATAAGCCATTGTAGGATATTCTCTTCCTGGTAGTTACAGCTCTGCTGGAATGACAATATAGATAAAGGTGATATAATGGTAAATTGGGTGAAAACATCCCCTTGATTATGGGGCAAGTGTTTAAGCGATCTGAATTTGAAGGTTGTAGAAGTATATTTAATTTTAGTTGATAACAGGAGATTATTTTACGTAAGCGCTCGTTTTGAGTTGAAACTCTTTTCACTTCAGTGAGGGTACAACAAAGCCTTCGCTGTGTGTAGACAAAAAGAACATAAACTCTCAAGAATTTACATTAAGTCTGGTCAAATCTGCTTAAAGAAGAGTTACTGAGCTAAATAATTTTCTCGATTTTGATATTCCACGCCCTGGTCAAAAATTGCAGGACAGCTCATGGAGACAAGTAGTATTTTATACATGATTATCTTCTGTTCGAATTTCCTGATGGAAATTTTTGCAACTTTAATTTTCAAGAGCTTACTATTTCTACGGCAACCACAAGAATACCTCGTCAGCCAATGAGGACGCGCTACGTTGCCACGACCAGCTGCCAGAGGTGAGATCGTCAAGTTCTCAACTCCGCCACCAATTTGATCTCTCGGCCGTCACGAGCTCGTCTTGGCAAGAAAAGTCCATGCGTATTTTCATAAAATCTTCCCAAGGAACAAATCGCCGTTTGAATTAGTGTTCGACATACATAATTGAGAACCCGTTTGGATTGGGGGCCAACGTTGTCCTCTCTACTTCAAGGTTCTTTTATGTTACCTAATTAAGGTGAGTCCCATTACTTTTTAAAAAGAAATATTTTGCACTACATATACTACTATCGCTATCATTATCGTATAACAAGTCAGATTGTCTGTGTGTGTATCAATTTCAAACAATTTATCTTGAGTTGATTCTCCAGTAGTGTTTTAGCTATTCAACGAAACTCGGTCGAATTTTTCCAGCCTCAGGTTACACAATTCAATAACATTTTCGATATCTAAGCTATGAAGGTTAAGGTTCACTAACACCTCTTTTAAACTCAAGTAGTAGGTAATAATTTTATTAAAATTTACTTTATTGCACAGTTAAATAGTATGATTAAAATTTCGGTATGTTTACGCAAGCACGCCGTATTTGAATGTAATTTTACGGTTTTCTGTACTTTTCCAAGTGACTGCTTCTGTTGACGACTGGGCGTAGTACGTTTGGCTAAAACTGTTTGCATATGCAATGCGAGTATGTCGGGAACAAATAAATTTGTAAGCTACTCCTTTACCAGCTCCTCCAATGCTCCTCCAATTCGCAATTAACAGATCAATTTATAAACTGATATTAGGTATAAACTTAAATTCAAAATTGTGTTCTAATTGAAGATTTTATGTGAACTGAAATTGGGTAAAAGTGACGAGTTCTTTTTCGCAGTTTGAAACTGTTCGGCCTAGCTAAACAATCCTTTGAAGCGACGTAAATTCTGGAATATCCCTGGACTTAGCATTTAACAGTTAATATATTTTCAATATAATCCTACATATCTAATCCTTGTAAAGTATATTTCACCCTGATTGATAGAAACTGCATAATCCTTCGAGGCCCTGCGGCACGTGAGCATAGCACTAAAAAAATTCTTTAGAACCATTATTGTGCAAGCCTATGGGGCTGTACTTCCCTGAAAACTACATGCCTCGGTATCGTTTTTGTAAGATTGTTAAAATTGTTCATTGTAACTACTTGTCAGAGTATGTCGAATTTGCAACAAAATCTTCCCCTTTCTTTGGGTCTCCAAGGAGTAAAGAAGAAGCAAACATATACTTGGAGTAGTAAATATATACGTAAAGAATAGTGAATTGCTAAAAGTTGGCCCTCAGTTTTGTGCTCACTGGGTCGGTGTTGACTATTGTGCTTAAATGCTGTGTAACTGAGATGCGATGCTTACTCGTGCTTCTCGTGCGAACGAGTGTGTACGAGAATTAAGTTTCACGGCAATTTGCTCCTGCTACTAGATTGACTATTATACTGTTACTAGAATTTGTCCCCTCAGGAGGCATTGGGTAGGCCATCGCCAATAGGGTGAGGTTTGTCGTAAGCTATGGGGACTGTCGTCCCCGGAGGAACACTGTTAGGTGACCTCAGCTATAGGGAGGCCTTCGGGACTTCTTTCGTGCCCACTTTGCTCCTTTCTAATTTTGTGCCTTCTTCGTTTATTATCGTAATCTTTTCTCCCTATTACTTATTAACTCGTTTCTAGGTGCAGGGAATCTTGTGTTGGAACGTTTACACGTTTTCAAAAGTCCATAATGGTTCCTTCTTTTCGTTCTCTTGAGATGATACCCTTTGGTGTAGTCAGGGGCTTTAAACTAATCATGAATAATAATCATCGTAATGGAATTCCTGATTAAACAGTAGGAAGAGTTCAGTTTGGCATCGAGAATAATTAAAACGATCCATTTGAGGTGAAAAATTATTTTATCCGGGTTCGCGAACGAGCCTCGCGAGCTGTTTTACTTAGAAATAACTCCTGATATAGGGTGTGCCATTCACCCAGATATTTGTTTGATCTATACTACGAGCAGTTACGCTTAATAATTTTATTTTTGGTGTTTATTCGATACTTTGGTAGTACGTCGAAGCGCGGTAGTATTAAGTTTAAAACAATAAGATATACGAGTAAATCGTGGTATATGTAGTTGAAATATCTTTCCCAACTGCATCGCGCTTTCAAATGAGACGAAAAGAATTACTCATTTGATTTTTTCAAAGTATCGAGATACTGAATTATTTCTTAGCTAACGGAATCATGAGTTCAGCCATTTAACTGGTGCCTTCATTCGCACTTAGACCTTTTTTTGTAACACTTAAACTGCAATTTTCCGTCGACTAAAAACGTCTTGTTACATCAGCCTTAATTATTGCTACAGAAGTCGCATGCGTGAATGTCAACGCTTTAAGAGTGGTTAGGAATTACACAATCGTGCTTGAACTGCGACGTGCGAGACACACCTCGTACATCACACTTCTAATTACAATCAGGCGACGTGTACCCTATGATCAGCGTGTGCCTCTCATGGCACACACCACGGCCAAAGTTCAAGAACCTTGATCGTAAATATGTAAAGCCTCGTAGAACGTCACATTAGCGTGCATCAGTTTTTGTCATTAAACTGTTGAAGTTCATCTCATTTACTCGATGGACATGTTATTGAATTTGGCTTGAGCTCACATGAATACTGCCCTGTCGGAATCAAGTGCTTATATCTTTCAGAAATCAATAGGTACGGCTGACTTGGAAATCGGGGAATTAGAATCGTAAGAATAAGTTCGTGATATTTCAAAGTACTTTCACTTCTAATAACGGGTGGAACTTGAGTTGAACCGAGTAATTTTTGGCACGAACATTTAGAGATGAGCCACTGAAGGTGTTCTCTTCATTTTATTTTGCGGCTTAGCCATAATCATCAATGGGAAGAATTCTCGGGCTCCTCAAGAAGGAAAGCAATAGGCTTTCAGTTGCAGACTTCAGCCCTATCCTTCACACTGCTCTGTAGTGTCTAACTTTAGTGACACTGCGACAAACTTCTGTGTTTTATTTGCGAACCCAACACATATTGCTTGCGCTGTTTGAGGTACACCATACCAACAGCAATGTAGTTTTCTATTGCATACGACTATCAAAGCGATTTCAAGCCCATTTTTTTACTGAATTCCTCGTTTAGATCTTCTTGTATCATTGCCTTTAAATAGTTTTGCGCAAGGAAGAGTTCAATTTATTAACATCTGTACAAAAATGCTATGGGAATTACGTAAACACCAACGAAGAAAATGAACCGAGTGTAATACTTGCTTGCATTTTTTTTAATGACTTCATGAAGTTCAACCGTTTAACATAACGGATTAAAAGATTAGAAAGACTTTTTATGCAGAGTTTGTGCTTTCAAAAATTAGAAAGCACCTTACAAAAGTGATTGTCCTGCGTCAAAAGGGACACAGAATGGGCCATAGGCGACTGGGTTTGGTTATTTAGGTTCGGCCGTCGTATACTATGCGAACTGGCGTCCCCATGGGCACGCCGTTAGGTTACCTCAGTTTTAGCTGGGCCTTCGGGACGTCTATCTTTCGGGCCCAATTGCTTCTTTCCATTTTCATACCCTCTTCTCTGATGATTCATCATCTTTTCTTCTTCTTTCTTAACTTCATTCTTACGTGCACAGGAGATCTTGTGTGGAAATCGAGCTATGCATAGATTCCACGTTTTCTAAAATCCATACTAAGTAAATGCTCCCTTTTTCTCACACTTTTGGAATCTCATTTGGTGTGGGTGGGGAGCTTTAAGCTAACTAATTATCTAACCTAATAATGAAAGTTCTAAACGTTCCACTTGTCCTTGATGAAAAAAATCCTGAGAAAGAGGAATAAGGCGTACAGTGCTTGATCTCGGCCGGGAAAGGAGACGAATCTCTGATAACCGAGCTCACAAGTCGCGTCCTTGGCTTACGGAAATGCCCGTTGGCGGCCAAATCGATTAAACCTCCTGTGTGATCTTCACAAGCGACATTGATCTTCTGCTACATTCGTGAACGTAATATTTGAAAATACAACTCGTCTCAAATGGGAGATGAAGCGAAGTGTGTGTAAAAGGTGTATTTTTAGTATAGGATGGTTGAACGCGGGACGAGCTTGTGGGAACTATGATCTATGAGCGAGATGATATTTTTTGATTAGCTTGCGTGTTATTTGCCCCCTCAATTGTACAACCGTCCACTTTTCGCAATGAATTTACGGGAATGAGTGGAGGTAAAAACCTGAAATTGAGAGGTGACCTACGTGGGACCTAAATCCCGAGTTATGGAATTTACTTAGCTAGCCTTGTCCCTGTCAGTTTTGTCGTCGCCAATGGCTGAGGCCGTCGATCTATATCACGTTATTGATTGCACGTGCAGCTGATATAAATCTTCGGATTAAAATGGTTTCTACACAGTCAACTACAGCAAATAGTCGAATGTTCATACTATGAAATCTTATTAACTTTGTCAATGGTGTCTAGTTATTTTAAGACTTGTCGTCTGTGCCAGGAATCACGTTTGATGAAAAAATGAATTTAGGTAATGCTAAACTTTTGTGGAACCAGCAAGCAGATAGTTTGTGTTCATCTAAATTTGATTCCCTTTAATGCGAAGTCTGAGGGACGACAAAGGAGCCTCCGCAACGTGACCCGCAAAATTATTTGGACGGGGCCTAGGATCGATCTTTGTTGTCTCTGAATACAGCCGAACAAAGGCCAAACGTCTGAAAAATTGACAACTTTCGATCTGGTATGGTGTGTCTGTTCGTTCTCCGATATTTACGACCAAGTAAAAATCTCCCGTCTACAATTCCTTTGCAGGTTTCCCCCAAGAGCCTTACTTTCTATCTTATCGATAGATAATATGAACTGTTAATGCGGGATGGATGCTCTTACCTTGATGCAGTTATGTCGAGTTGTCAAGAATACTGTTACCGTTGGATCAGCTCACTGGTGAAGTACAAATGCATATTGCTACTTCTGTGTTCTCAGTGTAGATACCTGGTGGATTCTGCATTCTTCAGAGGAATTCCTAGCTACTGAACACGCAATCAGCAACGCGTAAGGGTTACTGCTTTGTTTCATTGGTTACGTAACCTTTCCTTGTTTCGTTTACATTTTTCGTGCTGCGTAAGGTAGTAACATTGAGCGTCCAGTGAGAGTCTCCCATAATTTGACGGTGTACTTCATCTTTACTTCATCGTTCCGCTTAGATGCTTCTCAGAAGTTGTTCAAATATTTGAACGAAAACGGTTAGTTACACGAATCTTCCTCAAACGGGGGCTTCCTATATTGAATGCTCCCATCAGTGCATCATTCATTTATGAATGTTCTAGACTTCACCGTTTGATTGAAAATGAAAATTCCTTCACTTAATGCGCGTTGAGTCGGGTGAAAATTTCTTGGATACTTAAAAGGTGAACGATAAGCTTTTTATGCCCATTGAATAATTCTTTGACTCTCATTCATTCCAGAGTTGTGGATCCAGAGGATAAAAAGGTCCACCAACGCGGCGTCGCTGCAGTACCGTCAGTGGTTGCAGTTGAAAGCTTTGTCCGACACGCATCACGGGCACCTGCACGATCATTACTCTAAATTGATCCAATAAGGAGGCCGCTTCGGCGTCGACCGCGTTTGTACAACCGTATGTAATCTCGCTAATAATGTTCTTGTGTTGAATCTCGTATTAAAATTTCATTTACCTTAAACATGAATTATTTACTTGAAATTAGATTAGAAATCTTTAAAACAATCAATCCTCGAAAGGAAAAGTAACAGATACTAGGACTCGTCTCCATAGAGTGTTCAAATTTTGCTATACATGAAGACTTGCATTTTCAAGAGCCCTGTGAGACCATCTGTAATTCTATACACAGAATGGTTAAAAAGACGAAACCAAAATTTGAATGGATATATCAATAAATACTAAAGTCATGATTTAAAAAAATGCGATTATGTTTAATTTTTGTTAATAATAAGTGAAAATTAAAAACATTCAACAGTATTGATGCAATAGTGATTATAGTGAACGGCGACAAAAGTATGCTACCTCTTAATCATTAGCTTAGGATTTCTGTTAGAGAAAACTTAACTCAATGGTCCTTAATAACATTAAGATGCATTTTATAACATAAATATTTAATCTTGCTTCTTTACTATCTAGAGCAATGTTAAGTACCAGAATGAAGGAACTAATTTAAACTTAAACGATGGTCTCTTGAATCGAAACGGTAAAAAAATTAAAATTGGGTGGCCACCAAGATCACCGGACTTGACACCGAGCGATTCTCTCTTATTTCTTATTCTTATCTATTTTATTTTTCTTATTTTATCCGAGCGACATTTGAAGAGTAAAATGTTCTCTACTTCGCCTACAAATACTGTAGACTTGGAGAGAATCTCTTATAAATTAAATTTATTGAAAGAAAATCCGGGTTTAGTAAAGAGTTAAGACAGCAATAAGAGCAAGGATGGAATTGTGTTGAACAAAAAATGGAGGACATGTTAAGGGAGTCGGTGGATAGAAGAGAACTAAAATCAAATATTTATTTTAAAATACATATTGATGATCTTATGTAGGATTGTTAAGTTTTCCCTAATAAATATTCTAAGTTCATGATTGTACGCAAGCATACTTTCGGAACCGTTCACTGTAATCACTATTGCATCAATACTGATGAATGTATTTTTTTTCAAATTTTCATTAATTATGTACAGAAGTTAGACAATGTTAGTACGACGTTAATATTTATTGATATATTCATTTAAATTCAAGTTTCGCTTTCTAACCGCCCTGTACCGACATGCATGACTCTGAATTAGAAAGAAGCGAATTTTGCTGATGCAGGCTAAAATACCTAGCGTGGAGAACAAGTAATTAACTTAAGAGTGTGAATGTGCCCCAATTCCGGAAATTTTAATAGGAATATTTTAAGTATTAGATCCAAAGGCCGTTCAGGGGTCATTCGATTGGTAATATTAACTTGATAGGGTTTTCGACTCAAGTCGATTTAAATTGTGTTGACATTAATTAGTTGACGTGATGAACAGGGACTTGGTGTCATTGCCATCATCATGAAATATTCTCCAATATTTCTCGACGAACAGCCTTCCTCAAAGATGTGCATCAGCCTTAAAGGTTATTCTCATGTGGCATGGCTTACAGTCAAACGATTGGAGACTTGCATGTCCCATAGGAAGTTTTCTGTCAGCGTAATGACAATTCTTCTATAGTGCAGCGAAAATATATAGTTCATAGCGCTATTATTAGTCTACCGTGATTTTATTCCACATCACTCGAGTAATCATCTTTACTCTGTATAAATTTTACTGTACATTCTATATCTTGTATAGGAAATTTTATTGAGATTCTTTTGCTTGTAGGGTCACTACATAAATGCACGGAAAACGGAAATATTTTTCAAACTTTCTATTAGTAACAAAGAGGACCAAGTCTGCTTAATTTTCATCTTTTCTAGAGGACGCTTGCGTTCTAAGTTGTCACGACCTCATGTCTTCACTGTAATTCATGTTACTCTGACTTGTCCATCCAACAGTTAGCATAATCGTGTTAATCTCCACATCACGGATAACCTTTAGAAATCATGTTCTTCTAATCATGGAAGTATCTGAAAATAGTCGTAGATGCTGGTCTAGGTAATCATGGCGCTAAAATGGTACTAATTCTTAGTGGAACGTGAGTGTTACACCAGTATTATTTGGTATTATTACGTCGTACGTGTACAAATTTGTTCTTATATAACACGAGTTATATTTCTGGCGAATGTTATTTCCTAACTCCTCTTATCGCAAAAAATACAAATTGCCCAATCTTGACATCAGACATTCGTATTATCGTTATATTTATTTCTGGGATTATGCTGGAGAAGGCAAATCCAAAAATTCAATGACCTGACTACCATATCAAAGTTTTGGTATGAATTGTCTTTTGTATTGTTTGGTTATAAAGGAATTGAAAGGCATGGGAAATCACAGGAACGAAGCAAAAAGAAATTTTGTTTTGTACATAGCCCATTTGAAAGATATTCACTAATTCACTAGTTCGTTCAGATGAGCATGAACATCTGTTCTCTCTACCTTCTTTGTAGGTGAATATTGAATACGTTCAGTATCGATTTCAGCTTGAGCACGAGTGCAAGGGGCACTCCTATTAATATGCAAATTGGAAATTGAAATGGAGTTTTGTGATCTAGTGGTATATTTTTTTACAGGTATCGAATGAATGACCTTGCAGTTACCCATCTAACTCGGTAGCCGTTTATTCTTGCAGAAAATCGTAAATGCCCTCTTTTTACGCATCCTTTATTTGTTTGTCGAAAAATTTACAAAGATGGACGATTTTCTCGTCGATATAACTTTAATGTGATCGGTTGTTAAGTGTCGATTCTGGCGTCCCTCATTGAGAGAGGCGCCCCGTACCAACATTTTCCCCATGGAACGGACCGTCAATTTTGGAGCACTTGTGTAACTCGATGGAAGAAATGCATGTTGGTCCTATCAGTTCTTAAAATTTCTCGAAAAAAGCTATCATGAAAAGTAAGTTCGTGCACTTTCGAAGTGTATAAAATCACGCACTTTTTTTTGCACTAGAACGATGGTGTTGGTCTTATTTTCGTGTTTCAACGCAGGGAACGTAAATTAAATCTCCGTTTTTGAAGGTATGACTGTTTTTATATACGAAAAAATTTCACGGTTTAGTTTTCTCAGATATTAAATTATGACTTTCAACTTCACCAACAAAAGACGAGTCGTTTTCGAATTTCTGTTCACATTGGAATTCAACGTCTAATGAGGTACGCTTTGTTATCGTAGGCCGAAAACTCTTAAGAGATGATTTACCTCAAAGTCAAATACGTTATTCAGGTGGAGCAAATAATGAAAAATGTATCCTTTCAATAAAATTCTACTTAAATTCTCTGCATAAAATGCATTAATATATTCCATCGATTTAGAATGCCATTCAAGAAATGTGTGACTGCCATACAGGATGTTTTTTTCACTTTCTTTGGATTACATTTCATGTGGATAGGGAGTTTTAAACTAATTAATAATCTTATATAATATTGATGCACCCTGCATAGCTGAAATTGGTGCATTTTGATTTTCAAGGTGGGGGTGGAAAATAAGTTTGGGTCAGGGATGTATCCAACAGTTTTCATTTCTATGCACATCAATACGTGCATTCGTTCTGAATTCAGAGTTCGTTTGTAGCATTTTATCAATAAATGCATACATGATTGGTTTGGTGTTACATGAATAAACTCAAGCTTTCCGTTAGTATTTTTGCCAGCGCGTCAGGTGTGCACTGTTTGCCAGCGCGTCAGGTGTGCGCTGTTTGCCAGCGCGTCAGGTGTGCGCCATGATCATTGTTCAGTACTGAAATCAGAACTTCTAGTTGTGAAGATGATTTAAAATATACCTTGTTTGCGAAAAAATCAGAGTTATGTTTCATCTATTGAAATGTTTTTTTAAGTTTCATTACTGCTATACGTTCTCAGATTTGTACGCAAGGTCAACAAATACTAGTTTTATTTCATCAAAGAGAGGAATATTTATACATATATGCAGAGCTCTCTCTAGTTTCCCTCCCCTTGCTCATTTGAAACAGCCGCTCTTGCCAACCCTCCTTCCAGCCCTCGTCTATCGACCGTTCCTTCACTTGGTGACCTGCGCGCTAAGAACTAAACCTGCACTCCAGTCTGTTATTCTCAATTTTTTCGATTCTTTGTGGGTATCTTACTGCTGAAATCCCGTTTGGTTGTTTGTTTATCAAATTTTAAATAAACTTGCTCAAAATATATTCTGTGGGAATTAAATGATCATTGAACTACGAGAGAAAATTTCGTTTTTTCAGCTTCTGTGCATCATCACAGGCTTTTTAATTGTTATTAGCATTTAATCCATAAATTAGGGATCAAATGTATCGAAGTTGGTACGCTAAACATATTCATTCTTTATTTTCGGCTATTCCTAGTTTATAAGTCGCAGTTCTAGACGCAGCGGCTCATTTTAGTTGGAGCGTGGAACAAGTGTAGAAGTGCGTTCCCATTTCTCCTGTGTTCACCCTCAGTTTTTCGACTCCTGAGTTGATCAGTTTCCAGTTGTAGGTTGTATCCAGTTTGTCAACCTTGCTTAGAAACTACAACCAGTTCGGTGAGTTTTGCTAGTGTTTATTTTTAAGCTATCTATGACGGGTTAGGCAAAGGTTAGAGAGAGGGGCGTATTGATTGCTACCAACGTGGGAGTTGCAACGGGCGGCATTTGCGGCAGCGTGCTCGATCCAGGTTTTTCTAGGTATTTTTTCCAACTATTTGTCTTCAAAAAATGTTAATCATCTTACAGTTTTAGCAAAGTTTCTATTAAAGTTATTGCGAAACTGCGGAATGGTTAATTTAGAGCTGTATTCATACGCGTATGCTCATGCAAAAACCACGCCGACCTGATGCTGCTTGTAGCTTCACCTGGCGCGCAATATCTGCGCAGTGGGAACGTTTCTTATCCAACTAACATTTATTACATGTTGCTCGACTGCTATCTAATTTTTTAAAATTCGATTCACTTACAAAAGCTATTATATGCAGTAGATTTGCGTCTCGTTTGAAGATTTTTTTTGCATGCAGTTTTAGAGATAGGTTTAAAGCTAACGCCACTGAGCCGAGCGTCGGCGGACGCTCTGCCTTACCTGCCTGCGGAGTAGCCCAAGCAACAGCTACTGCAAGCAGCCTAGCCGCGTACTCCATGCGACGGTGCGTGTGCTGTCGAGAATCCTTTTGTCTCGGTGTCTACTTTGGTTGCCCCTCCGAATAATTTACATTCTGGTCCATCAGTTTTGGTGTTTTTCTGTATTTTTTATTTTGTAATGCAGCAATTGCTATTATTGGCGTTGCATTTACTTGATCCGAGAATTTAGTCCTGGACCCCACACTCTACTGGGTGCAGGACTCAGTTGTATATCCTTAAAGAGAACGATTGTCATTCCATTTAAAGTATAAACAGTTTCTTGAACATTCTTTCAGGTGGTAGCTAGGCTTCTGCAGAATATATGTCAGAAACATGACAAAAAATTTTTTGTTCAGTTTCATTCAATTCAAATTGATATTAAATTTTTAATCAAGCCTATTTTCTGAGCTAATATTGTATGTAGCCGTGATTTATTTTGTGGTAAAACAGGGCTTTTACTTACTGATGTTTCTTCTAGAATGCTTATTATGTTTTATTTATTTATCAAACTGTACAATAAAATGATGTGGAGAGATTATCATATACATGTATGTTTATAAGACCATGTTCTGTTTAAGCTTTTCCCTTCAATACTCTATTATCTAGGCAGGCAAGAAAGGCTATAACATTCAGTGCTTAGTTATTAACTACTAGTTAAGTGTTACAGAAATTTCTTGCTAATTAGGTTGAGGGAATTAACAAGGCTGATAATTAAAATTAGTGACTGGAAGCTTATATTGAAAGTGAACTGGATAAAACACATATTTTTGAGTTTTGAGCTTGTCTAAAGATAGGGTGCCACTCCTAATTTCTGTTAACATAAAACAATGAGTTTCCATTTCATTTAGCTTAGAAGAGGCTTATTATTTATAGGAGTCTATCAGGAAAGTATTTTGTACAAAAATTGTAAAAAAGGGTTGGAATTTGAATTTTCTACCTAGGACCACTAAGGATCCTTCATAGAAGATGATTATATGTCAACCCTCTGGTGTCTAGAAGTTAGTGCAGCTACTCTACAATGATTAGGGGAGTGGCAGGCTTGTTGCCTACTTCACTGTGGTAAAGTTTCTGAGAAACTTTATATGTAAACTGAATTTTTATCAGAATAGCTGTAACACGTAAGTTCATGCCCTGTACCCACAGATCTCCTTAGTGTTCAATTTAATTTAAATATGTGAACAAGTAGAGCAGCTTGTCCATTTATTATTAATCATTGTAGGTTAGCATTAAGCATTTAGAAGAAATTAATGTGGCATACACAAGTTTGTAGTCAGTTGTTGTGCTGAAATTTTTTATTATAAAGTTCTTGTAACTGAATGTATATGCCTGAATTGTAATTATTCTTGATGCTTCAGTTAGCAAAAGGTCATCATTTTATTATCTTGTCTCTAAAGGTCATAGATTTGAGTTTATCTTTTGATGTCTCTTCACAAATTTGTGTGATATGTATATTCTACATTTAGTATTAGGTTTTATTTTTTTGTATCTAGTCGCATGTTCAAAGCAGTTTTAAAGGCCAAAGCAATTGGGGCAGTATAATTGACCAAGAAATGTGGCCATACACATGTGGTATAAATCTGAAGTTCATTTCATGAAACTTATGCATAAGGCAGCAGATTAATTTAAAGATTTCAGTAACATCTTTTTATTAAGTAGGGCTCGGTTGAGAAGAATACTTAAATGTGATCGCTTACTGCCCACAGCAATCACAAGCAATGAACTCTTCATGAATCTATGAGGAAGCATGCTGCAAGCAGCTTTGGGTGGAGTCACCGATTTTTCAAAGGCAATTATGGAAAAAAAAATTTTTTAAAGCTTCCTCCTGCAACCAAATCGTTAAAAACGCAAGTAACATTTCCTGACGATTCAGCACGACCTTGTTAGTACATTGCAATGTATGGTGTTGGAGAAACCCGGTAGGTGTACCAGACCTCTTCAACTAAACTCTCGCCCATGTGCGCATGCGCTGTTGGTATTTCCGGTAATGGAGATTATTAGGTTATTTTCAGTTACACAATTGCCAAATGCATGGTGGCATTGCTTGCAGTATTAAAATTAGTCACGTTATTTTATTTAGTTTATTTCGTTTCTAGTAAAGTTAGTGTTGCGATTTCAAAGTTCAGAATAATTGCACCCTGCCAGTTAGCAGATAATCATTTTCAATTTTCACGTTCTAGGTGACATTGGTAAATCTTCGAGCTCAGAAATGGGCCCAGTTTGGGTTTTTATGCCGTGTTCTGCCTTTCTAACCCACTACTTGTCCCTGAGGTTGTACAATTCTGTCCTTTGAGCAGTCTGTGTTGAAATGCATGTTCTTATGCACTTAACTCTCCTCTTTCTTGAATCGTTCATTTTCCTGTGAAAACTTCTAACCTCGAGTCGTTAATTAGGTCTGTGAATGCATAGTATTGTCACATGTTCGGCATTGGGGGCTGCGCTCTCCTAGGCGCCTACTATCTAATTCGCGAAGTCTTTTCTCTGTTCAGGAATCCGAGAGCATTTTGTAGGAGTACGCAGGACTGAACTTCCATTAGGTTCCTTCGTGTTGGCGCTTTGTCATAAATACCTTTAAATTATACCGTATTTGCTCCTCCTTTCCATCACACTATCAAAACTGGGTTTTGTATCAGATACGTTCTAAGTTGCATAACTGTGGGCATTATTTCGCTTTACTACCAGTTCTCAAGCCTGGGACATTGGTTTGGAACAGGTTCTGCCTGTAACAGGTTCTAAAGTATGGGGACTTGCCGTAGTTTCATTTCTTACTACATAATGTCCATATAGTCTGCAATATTTATTTTTGAAACGTGACTTCGTTGTGAGTCCATACTTTTTGTGCCTCTCAACATATCACGTGCGTTATTTGACTGCAGGTATAATGACCAACCGGTGAGTCGCGCCACAAGAAACGCGTCCAGTCATATTTGTGGAGGATGCAGGCTCGTTTTCCGCTCCTGCGCTGGAGTCCTACTACCTGTCCGTGTTTTACTGTCTCGTTTTATTTTCGTAGAGATGCCTACGCTACCTCATCTGATCCGCTGTAGTGGACTGTACCATTTGATGCATTGGAATCGACTCTCCTTGGGGCTACTTGACCTCATTCATTAGTAGACTTTTACCGGTGTTGTATATAGACGGATGCTGTTTGAACGGAATAAATTGTTAGTAATTTGAAACTGGCGCCTTACGTTGGGTTTGTTTAGCGTTGCTACTGTTTGTAATTTCAATACTTTGACCAGGGCAATAAACACGGCGACTTCCTCTCCTCAGTCGATGGAAAGTGCCAGTTTGCATAGGCAATTCTGTATTAACATTAAATATTCATTTAGTGCGGTCATTATTTTATTGCTATGGTGGAAGATGATAGCGTGTGGAAAGCACAGATAGAGGAAATTTTATTTTGAAGAGGCCAGCATAATATATTCATTCAATCGCCCTTCCTTGACTGTGCGACTAAAATGTGTTGTGATTAGAAAAAAACTCGATATCTGATCGAGTTAGAAAATTTTAGAAAATCGTTACACCCTAATGATGGTACGAATTGATAATAATGAATTCCAGTTCGGCATTCCAGGCAACACACCAGGGTGTGCAGACCAAAATTTTTCCAAGAAATTCAACCATTCGTGACAAGTTCAATAGTACTAGTTGGAACCTGAAGTAGGTTATAGTAGTTCATTTGTTTGCGTCCTGGATATTGCGGAGAGTAGAAATGTGTACGAGACAACTATAACTGCAATATTTGATTAGTCGTAACCGTAGCATCGTGAAAGTGAACACAAGAAATATCGTACGTTTTTCAAATATTTCGATAAGCCAGATGATTTTGAAATTTTCTAATCGCTTTTATGTCAGAAAACATTCTAATTCCTAAAATTAAATTTCTTCATCCGTTTGAGAAGTTCCTTAGGGACGATTGAAATGCTTTTTGCACTTGAATGTTATTAACGTTTGATGGATTCATGTCCCACATAAGTGAGTCGGAAGGGCGCAGCATCCAATGTGCCGTCAGTTACGTTCTTGATTCAGGGCCTTGTTGGACTATTAATTATAAGTTACCGTTACGTTTATAACTGAGGTGAATATGCACACCAGCGCATTAAATATGAACGACCATTTACGCCTCGTTCTGTCCGTTCTTTAAATATGTTGGGTATTCCAGGGTTAATGATTCTCGTTCTGCAACACGCCGGTGACGCACGGCTCTTCAGACGCTCTCCGAAAGAATGGTGCAATTTAATGACATTTTCGATAGGTGCTGAAATTTGAATTAGCAAAAGTTAGTCGTATTCGTTTATTCTTGTAGAAAACACAAGATTTTGTTCCACACGGGCTGTGGAATTGTAGCACTAAACACTGGATGTAGCACTGGATGTTCTAAACGTTGCGCACTAACGCACTAAACGTTGCGTTAGCTGGCTTAGTTAAAACAATCCTCTGCGGATTGGTTGGTTTGGGCTGAAAGATTATTATCGTCACCGCAATAAAACTGAGATTATTGGTGCATTCTACCTGAATCTTGAGCTCAAGTGGCTTCAAGAGTCTAGCCCTACTTGAGAAGGTATAATTTATTTGCTGTTTTCCGGGTCGAAATTTTTGATTTAATACGACTTGGATATTTAAGATACCCAGGAGATGAAGTAGTTTTGTGGTTCTGAATTTGGTTTTAATTTTATAATATGTAGGTAAAACTTGAACCAGATGTTAGTGTTATGTGCACCGAATTGGATGCAATATTTGCAAATGTTTAATAGAAGTCAAATATGTTTCCTGTATGGAATATATTCTGACAATGGCAGTAGTAGGCATGCCTGAACCGAATTGATACCCTCCTCGGGTGGAGCATAGGATCGGAAACAGGGTGCTCAGGGGGGCACTGTTGGGTTACCTCGGCCATAGACAGGGCTACGGGGACTTATTTATTTCGTGCCCATTTTGCGTATAACAATGTTTACACCTTCTCTCTCTTTTGTATTTTCATCCTCTTCATTTTTAACTTGCCGTTTGTATGCACGGGGAATCCTGTGTAGGAACACACCTTGTGCATAGATCACCAGTTTTCTGTAGTCAGCACTAAATGGTCCTTGTCTTCCTGAGCGGATCGCATCTAATGTGAATAAGGAGCTTGATACTCGGGTGCTCTCTCGTCAAATTGACACTGGATGGATTAATCATACTAATTTTTTGGAGGCGAACATTGCTTATTCGAACATTCTTAGAACAGTTTCGTTAGTGAAACTTCAAATAATATAGTTATGTCGTTGTCATTTAATTTTCCGTGACGTAAAGATATTGATTTACTTAAAACATTTGACGAAACTTTCGATTTACAATCAATAAAACGATCATATGGCATAAAGCACATTGCAATGAAAATGTCAGTGGGTGTACAGTCGTCTCGTCAGGTTGCAGTTCGATTTCCGCTGTTTCTATATCGTGATCTCTAACTGGGACCTACTAGTACTTTGAATTTAAACTCTTCAGTACTGCATTAAAATGAGTATATTTCGTAGTGTAATGTACAGGAAAATCCTGTTCGGAAGGTTAATAAGAGTGTAGGAAACGTTTTTACGAGTGTGACAGGGTTCGTATAGGTTCGAAATTTATAGAATATACACGCAACACGTAAGCCATAGAATTAAAAAATCATGTCACTTTTTCGCGAAGTTTCGATTATCTCCTAGGGTTGTGGAACGTGTCACATCCCATGGACTAGCAAAGGCTACTAACAAGTTTGCTACTTTGAAATCAGTATCCCCGGGCGTTTCTCATTCTGTGTGTGAAAATAAACGAGGCAGCATAGCATCGCTATAGGCTATGATACACTTGCTACAGTTGGCGAGTAAACCCCCCTTGCACTACCTTCTAAGGAATGGTGTACCACATGCAAGACCGCTGTATACTTTCCCGTTAGCGACGTTGCGATTTGAGAAGTGCATCTCTTGCCAGCGGACCTTGAACGAAAACTTCGCTGACTTCTCGTAAGGGAAGCCGGCGTTCAGCGCAATGGACGTGCACAAGTGTCTCTATTTCATTTGTGCAATAAGTTTCCATTTCGTTTCGATAACTTTATTCCTGTCGTGGTCTGATTACGGTTCGAGCGGGTAACCACAGCGCTCCTTACAAGATGAATATATGCAGGTTAGTCTTGGCAGTTTTATTGAAGTAGTTCCTTCAACAACGTGAAGTAGATCATTGCAACGAGCAGCCAACTCTCATTCGCGATGTTTTCGATGTGTATTGCTACCTTGAAATAAATTTCCTTTTTTTCCTTGGAATGCTCCACTTTTTTCGAACGGCTTTTACCCAGACTAGGGCCGCACATAGTGATCGCAGTCGAATCCGTGTTGATTTTCTCTGCTTTTGTACGACTCGTTGGATGAGTTTTTTTGGCGAATTTTGTGTCCCAGCATCACATACGTGTGTTATCCTCGTTGTTTTATCCTTTGTCATGCAAGTTTTTCTGGTGAAAATCAAGTGCATTCTAGGATTTTTTCTAATCGTAGCGTCCAAATTACTGGCCTCTCAAGTCGGGAAAACTGTAGCTTCAATGAGGGTCGTCGCGAGGCTCCCTCGAGTTTGGTCAATTATTTGAATTGGAGCTTATCGATCTCGACCGACAGCAGCAGCAGCAACTCCTGCATCACGACCAGGGTGCCTTCCTTTCTCTTCAGAATATTTCTCGAAGCTTTTGAATGCTAATTACTTCGGGAACAGCTCGCTGATATTCAGAACTGGAACCTTTTATCATGATTATTTGGAGAGTTGAGAATGCAATCTATTATCCAGAGTAACTCGCCTTTATTTTTGTAGCGCGCCCTCGGCATCCTTTAGCTTCTTTGCGTTCACGTCTCTCTCTCTCCGTTATAGATAAAAACTTGACGGATTATTTGGCTAAAGGTAATGAGACTTTCCTTACATGTTTTATTAGGTATTTGATGGATTGATATTAATATTCAAGTTTCATCATATCGCTAAAAATTAGACTCCAGTTAGTTTGGTGGGAACTAATGAGGTTCGAGCAGTCTTCCGAATACCTCAGTATTGAATTAAATACAATTTTATTTACAAATTCAACCCATGGGACCGATTTATAATGTGTGACAAGTATTTGTAAGTTTAGTTGTCTCTATGACCCCGAAAAAGTGTTTAAGTGCAACGGTAATTTTTACCCAATTACTTGTAATAACGAGCATGGGCGCGTTCAAATGTTGATTTGAACTGGTTGCCTGCTCAGTGGACACGGTAGTATCGGCCTTTCTATTTATTGTGATGTTATTTAAAACTTGATACTCCTGTTATGAGCTCATCTTCATTCACGTTATGTCAAAGTACAAATTGCTGGTGAGTGGAGCGAATGTTAGTAATGGAGAAACTTGATGTTTGCGACGAAACTAACCAGTACCTGGTTTAGGGTTGTGTGGAGCGACAAGTTTGGACTGGCACCTTTTCTGGAGATGTTAACCCTTGGTGGTTCACACTTGCTTTGGTTTGTTTCCAAGGGCACGTATGCACAATCTCCACCTTCGTGCATCTGGCTACTGATTCCAAGCCATGGCTTCAAAATGTTATTCTAACAGTGTATTGGATCGTGAAACTTCAAAATTTGTTGCGCAAGCACTGGCTATTTTGTGCAGTTTTTCCTATAGCTTCATGGTTAGCTGTCAATGGCGAAAGTGGCCTGCGTCCTGTTTTTTACGCGTTGGGCGATAAATATATAGACGCTGTGCGTGCAGTGGTTTTACGAGTGACGTGGGTTGCGTGCAGACCATAGGTGTGAGTACGGCTTGTGGAGGCAAAGCTCACAGCGCACACTGCTTCGGTCGATATGGTGTGCACTGTAGGGTTTTGTACGTTCACACCAATCGATACCCGCGCATAAAGCGCGCCGTTCAATCTCCCCACGCAGCTATCACAGCGATGGTGTTCCGTGCAAGTTGTGGGGCTTTTGTCATCTCAACGGCTGCATCTTTCGTTGGACTTTTAAACTTCTCCATTCCGACTTATTTCTTAAGCGTTAGTTTTAGTTTTTCATCTCGATTCTCATATTTATTTGATTGCCATTGACATCGTAAAACGGCTGTCAGTAGTAAAAAGAAGTATTCGAAACGCCTCATCTTTTATTTGAAAAATTCAGAGCCTTTGTGGTTTCCGTTGTGCTAGTGGGTTGATACGCGATTTCCAAATGCACGAGTTGTCTAATTCTTAGTGTCGATTCATCTTTACTCAGGGGAAGTTGAGTCCTCACCGATTCATAAATGCCTTCCTTCATTTTTATACTCTGTATTACTCTTCTGTTGGCTGTGTAAGCTTGCTTTCATATGGCAGCATTCACTCGGCTTGCTGTCTCCCCTTGACCGCGTGTGAACCAAGAAGAGGCCGTCAGATGTCGATACAGACGCCACTCTGAGGCCGGCTAGGAACTCTGAAGCTTCGTGTCCGTAAACGATTGTTTGCCAATACATATGTTGCATACTTATGTTAATTTAGTTGTCGATTCGTAAATGCAGTCGTATTTGTTGACTATCATCATGGGGAGATGAAGTGAAGTTTAGATTGAAAGGCTTGAGCGATTAATGGAAATTTCTGTGATACGGTAATACTGTATGTATATTCTTGTGGCTAAGATTTACATTCTTACGAAGACTGAATTTTTCAGTTACTGGATGGATTATTATAGCGCTGCCATTTTTTCCAGAATTCGCGATTAAGTTTGCCGAAATGAAGTGTCGATACTGAATAAATTCCAAGCTAATACTATGCAATGCCATATGATTTTTCGTTACTTCCTGGAATGATAGCCTCGGTGCATCCCCCCTGACTTAAATAGTTTCTGTCGAGTTGAGGTCCTCGCTGCTGCCGCTGTTTGAAGCAGCTTTCGTAAAATAACTCTTTGGTGTCATTAATTATTGCAGGAAACATGACCTCGCTTGAGGAGGCAAAGGATGGGGGAGCAAGGTATATCGTAGGTTTTGAGGATTGGCGTCCCTAACCCTAAATGGAGCAGAGTTAGGTTATTTCAGCTATAGATAGGACTTTCGGTACTGCTGTCTCTCGTGTCCACTTTGCTTCTTTAAGTTTTCATACCTTCGTTTGCTCATCTCGTCTTCCGTTTCATTCTTAACTTGTTTCTATGCGCTACAGACCTTGTGTTGGAACACACTTTTCAATAGGTTCCAGGTTCTCTATATTGCTATACTGAATGGTCACTTCTCGTCGCACTCTTTGGATCACATTTCATGTAGATAGAAAACTTTGAAGTAATTAATAATGAAATCTATTTTGAAAAAAATGCATTCCTTTATTTGAAAGATAATCACCAGTGATGTAAGATTTTTAAATTCTATATCAAATTCCTGGTTTACATTCATGTATTCATTATTCATTTTTGCAATGTATTTGCTCTAGAACTGCGAGTATACTAGAAGAACATAAATAATTAAAAACTAGTATACTAGAAAAACATAAATAATTTTGGCTGGAGCAAAGAATCGGGTTGGCTGTGCAGAGGGGCAATGCGTTCAGTATTCTTGCTTCGGTCAGGGAGAAGTTTGATGCCTCGGGGTCACAGCGCTCATGGGATGTAGTGCGCGCGCACCCACAGCGGTTGTAAGCCACCAACATAGGCGTCTGGTCGGAGCCTTGTTCGTTGACCTGTTGCCAGATCCTTGTTTTTAATTTCTGCAATAAAATGTTTTTAAAACTTTTTAAAGCAATAAAAATTGCGTTTTTAATGATTTGGCTGCAGGTGGGGGGCTTTAAAAAAAAATTAAAAACTTCTCGGTATTTAGTACTGATGTTATCGAGTGGGAAAGAAAACGATGTGAGAGATAATGCGTTTCGATGATAACTTGGACATTTTAACTCGTTTCACCTTTATTTTACAACCTTCTGGGTATCGGGTTCATCAGCACCAGCATGAACAAATTTTATTAAAGTTCATCAGATGAGGTGTCTTGACTATGATTCAGAAGCCCAGTTTCTGGGTAATTAGTGAGAGTTGTGCGCTGTATTTCTGCCGTGGTTGGTTGTTTACCAGCGCCTGGGTGGCTGCAGCAGTGCTGGTGCGGCCGCCGCGCCGCTCAGGGGCGCATCATGGCTGTTGTTGCCCTGACAACCTGGTGCCGGCCCCTGCTCACGTGCTGCTCCCTCTGTTGCTTGTGCTCTTGGTGATAGCGCTCGTGCTACCCGCCATTGCAAAGTCTTCTATTTAATATATGCGACAGCCTTGACTTTCCTGCCTCCCACATCTCCCGGAACTGTTAAACATACACTTCCCGCTTGAAAAGTTTGTCACGCGTCAGTAAAATGTCGACTTAATTGAAACAATTTGTTTTCCGTGTTTCCCTGTTACAAATTTGAAGAAAAAGGATATGGTAGCGATAGCTTCGCGCATTGTCTCTGGTAGTCGCGCTGTGACAACAGACATGAATAATCGTAACACGGGGAAAATCGTGCAAAATAAACCTTTGTCTTTGATGAAGAACAGCTTATAGGTTTCACCGGGCTGAGAAATTCGCCAGAGAAGTGTCTCGAATGATAGCCATAGAACTACGGACTGTACAAACGACCATTGTTCTGTGGAAAAAAAAGATAGTAAAAACGATCATTCAATGGGAATAAAGCCAGAGCTAAAATTCTCAGTCCTCGCCACATGCGTTCGATGAAGCGATCGGTGGAAGCAAACTGGCTGAAAGTTATGTAAGTTGACTAGCCTGATGAAGAATATCCTAGAAAAGAATTTTGCTCTTACCGTGCTCCGAGAACTGAAGGAAATGGGCTCAAGCAGTTGCGCCTCCATTAGGAAACCATTAGTCTGTTAAGCTAATAAAACGAAACAACTTCAATTTGCAAAAGACTTCAAAAACTGGACTGAAGAGCAATGGGAACATGTCTCGTGGTCAGATTATTCGAACGTCACCTTGTTCGAGAAAGACGGCCATGTTCGTATTGTAAGAGGGGAAGCCCATGAAGCTTTGGATCCTTCATGCATCGCTCCGACAGTACAGACTTTCGGGGGCAGTGGGATGATCTGGAGGTGCTTCACATGGTCGGGATTAAGTTCGGCAACGAAATGAAATCTGAGGATAATTTGAACATCCTAAGGACCAAGTTCATCCATCTTTGGATTTTTATTTTCCTGATGGTTACGGTATTTCTCTAGACAACGCTTCTATCCACAGGTCTCGTGTAATGCAAGATTGGTTCAGAGATCACGAGGGATCATTTTCTCCTATGAAATACCCTCCACGGCCTCTGATTTGAACCGTATCACGTATTTGTGTGACCACCGGCAAGATGTGTATTGTGCCGACATTCAATGCGAGGGCGGCTGGCAGCGTTCGAACTAAACATGAACAGTCCTCTGTGATAGGACCCATACTATTCAACGCTCTGCCTAAAGGTCAGAGAGAGTTCGAGGGTTCCCTGGACGTCTTCAAGACGAAGCTGGATAACTTTCGACAAACTATCCCCGATATGCCTCCCTTGCCTCACTTGCCTCACTTTTTTTAAACGGTGGAGGGAAACAGCTCGCGGATATGCGAAGGCACACCATGCACACTAAGCGGCGGCACCCCAGTGTGGCCTCGGCGTGACGGCCGAAACATCTCCAAGTACATCCACCCGAAGAGTGAACTGCGAGCCCTGACGCCTCGTCCTTCTTCGTAGGAAGATCTTTCTCGATGTTTGCTCGTACTTAGGACGAAATATTCGTTGATATTGTTTACAAAATTTTGTAGAATCTACGCCTAGTAAAAATAGAAGCCTTAATGGAGGTAAAAGGGGGTCCTATAAACTATTAAGCTTGATTGTTTTCTTTATGACCACATTTCTCCTCGGTGCCGCGAACGTTTTGGCCGAACAGTGTACTAGGATCTGGAAGCTCACCGCATTCTCAGTTTTGATATACCGGAGAAGCATGATGAAATGTCGCGTTTTTGCATGATCTAAGTGGTTCATCAATGAATTTTTCAGTGTCTTAACGCATTGTGAAGTGTTGATAGGAAAGGAAATGAAATGGATTAGTTATAATCGTGAGTTCTTCTAGCGTCGCCGGAGTTAGATTTTACAAGCTATAGAACCTGCGATGCTAACTATACAGGTTCTCAGTTCGGTAGGAAGCAATTTTTTTCTTCGTCGTAAGCTATACTCTTCAGACTCGATTATATTTTAAATCAAGGTTGCATTTAGCTAAGGTAAGAAACTAGCAGTAGCGTTATGAAAGTCTATTTTGAAATCCGTATAGAAGGTAAAGAGCTGGTTCAAAGCGAGCTTTGTTGGTTATTTCGCAGTTTTGGCCCCGTGAGTTATGCGTGATGTCTATCTCCAGAGGCTTCGTTTGGTGTTTTGTTGTCCACCTATATCTTGGAGACTGTGCTCCCCAGATGAACTGATTGGGCTTTTCGTAGACCGTTTACGGAAGTATGAGAAAGTTCCTTGTTTTGAGGGGTCTCTTTTGAGGGTTAACGTTCGATGTTTGTAGCGATAGCAGGCTTCATCTCTCTCACGTTAGGGTCGGCGTCGTACGCAAGTATCTTGTTTTCAGTTTCTTTTTTGGCTATTCATCCACTTTTTGGTCCTTTTGCCATATTGCCGGCTAAGATGGAGTATGGCATCCGATATTCCGAGATTTTCGCTCTTGTACGTGCCCCTAAACCTCTACAGTTTCACCACCATCGCGCTCTCATCGACTGGGTAACGTTAAACTCGGAATTTTAAAATAATCGTCACAATTCTTTGGTGGTAACGTGCAGCGGTCAGGAAGTAGTATGACGTGATCAATTATTTGACTCTAGAATGCTTCGTTTCGATTTAAGGTTAGAAACTATACCTACTATAAATTCCTTGACCTTGTTTGGCTTACGTCACTACTCATTTCACATGATTTGAGTGGTGCTCAGTGTTCTATTTGGCAGAAATTAGTTCAGAGAGCTCGTGCTATATATACTATTGTTGATGGGATTTGGTAACTGGATTCAATAGTTGCTCTTATTTGCGAGTATAATTCATGGTACTTACTTAATTCACTTCTTTCACGCAGTACTGTATGTATGTATGTATAGTATTTCGGAGAAGTTTTGCGTTATTTGTGCTTGAATGAAAAGTGTGATTGGTGTTCGTGTATCGAATTATAACAAGATGTGTTTCCTTTGCAGTGAGGCTGAGCAAAGCAAAGTGAGAGGGTCAGGCTGTGTTGGGCATGCGCGCTGCGACCTTCGGTAGTGCGGGGGGTGCAGGGTGAGTCCGTTGCCCCCTCCTTTGATGGCTCCCTTTCTCGATATCTCAAAACTTTTCTCTGTCTGCTGGAACAAAGTATCGCTTCCTTGAAACAAAGACACTCGTATATGAAGAGCGAGCTCTTGTGCTCTACCTTCTTAGTTCCACTTTCTGATTTCACGTTCCATGACGATGAAGATACCCAATGAGATAAATATTTATCATAACTAAATCATTCATAAGCGCTGTTATTTTGTCCAAACACGATCCGACTATTGGAATCTCGAATACATAGTGAGTATGGAGACACTTGATTGAATTTTTGTTAGCGAGGTTCTAAACGTCAGCAGTGCTGTGTTGATAACACGGGCTGCTATTCTCGATTACGGATTGAAAAACAAGCTAACCAATGTAGATTTATTCTGTTCAGGTTCATTTTTCATTCATTAAGTATCCTAACTGAACTGAACCGATTGTTGTCACCACTTTATTTGCTTAGAGCATTGTTTTGGATGCAGTAACACCATTTTGAAAATCAATCAAGAATACTTCGTACTACAAAACCCTAAATTAGACACGATGCTCTGTGTTTATTCAGGTGTCAGTCATCGGGTAAACTACAGTATTAACGCATTTAAAATAAATAAAATTTGAACACCTCGCCTTCCATTGTTCTCGAGAATTTCGAATTTAACCTGCTGCTTAAAACCCAGTTTTCAGTCGACTGTTAAGAATGTTTTGAATTCTTATTAGTATTTTAGAACGCACTGGGCCACTGCATTATTCGTTTTTGTACTTTGACAATTTAATTCTTTGACTGTATTGGTTTGCTTCAGTTTCTTTATGCAGGTCTTTTGTTTGAAACTTTCATTGCAAATTAACTTTTCAGTCACTTATTAATTCAGTCTCTTGTTCATTTGCTTGCTTCTGATAAGTTGAGATGGAATTCTATCGCTTGATTAATGTCATGATAAATCATGAAATGTGTTTCTCGGATTTGACAACCTTGAACACAAATATTCAGGTAGAACAATTTTTGTTAGCCATTGTGGGATGCTTTAAGAATAAACAAACCAAATTGTAATTATTCTTTGGATTTTTAAAACATCCGTGCAGTCGTAGATTGAATATCTTCCCACAATGCCTTCGTCTATTGTTGGGTTATCAGTGAGGGCAGAGAACGCTTCTATGTAGCCTGGTCTTGAACTTGGCTCGCTCCAGCTATCAGCAACTGCCATCTCACATACTCTTTATTGAAGGTCTCAGCTCAGGCGCCCCCCACAACAGCCTGCCCCTTGACCAATTTGGTTGTCAATAGTTTTATTGGATTAACATTGTTTATTGATAACATTAATTTGGGTTTGCCGTTCTTGCAGTTTGTGATGTGTTCTTGATTATTGACATGTTCGTTACAATTAATGTTGATTTTTGTGCATTTTATCTTATGTTTTTCGTATAGAGATGATTTAATTTCGTCCGTTTTTCAGAGCACTGTTGAATATTTTACTGAATTTGTTTAATGCCAGGTTAGCATTTGCAGTTACTTTAAACAACAAGTATCTTCATCTCGGTGTTGCCATTTACTGCTTGTGTGATTGCTAAGTCTTCCTAGGTTGGTGAATTACTCCGTGAAGCGGTGCGATAACCATTTCGTGTGAGCTAAATCTTTCGTCTATAAGTACCCAAATTTTATAAGTTCATGATGAAGTTCTGCAGTATCGTAAAAAGTGGGACATCTGTCTAGAGGTTTCATCTTCTAGCGTAACGAGCATTTTTAGTAGCAGTTTCTTTGACAACTAAATTTCTTGAGGGTCGTATTTTTGTGTGTGCGAGCTATGTGAAAGTTATTATTGTATATTCGATGCACACATATTTTTAATCATTTTGTTTCTGAACTCAACGTTTGAACGCTCTTGTTTATCGACTCCTTCTTCCTAAAAAAGCGAAATGTTTTCCCACCTGTATCCTGGTTTGACCGTTCTCGTGTTATTCAGGTTGAATTGTCAATTACTTCAATTTTCATATCTAAGATGTTTAATGCTAAATTTAAATCACAATTTCATTATAATCGAGTCTCCCTATACCCCGTAATGCACGTTTGCTTGTTTTTTTTTTCCGTTTACGTCGTACGTCACAAATTTGAAAGCGCGATTTTTCCTCCAAATTTCTATCGAGTCCCTATTTCATTGCTGTATTTATAGCTGGAGGCGACGCAGATTGAAACAAACTACTTCCTCGACAATACGCGTGGGGATCACTCATTGATTTCCATTCTTTGATGCTTACATTACAGCTGCTCGTTGCGAGGCGCTGCTTTATATAGGATGGCTCTTACGTTGCTCGACGTGTACCGTTTGTTCTCTGGAGCCAGATTGTTTTTTTTTCCATTTTCAGCTTTGTCTGAATTTTATCTCTACTGTACATGTTCCGTGTTTCTGCGTTCGTAGGTTTTTTCTTGGTGTTGTGAAGAAATAAGTTACCTTCTACATGTCGGTCTAGTCGTAAACAAATATGTATGCCTGAGTGGGAAAAACTATTTCACAATCACGTTAAATGCTTCGTAGTGACATGGACGTTTCAGACGCAAGCTCGCCAAACTTGTCACTTTTATTATAGAAGCTAGTTAGGCTTTTATCATTATAGATGAGCTATTGCTAAGCCACGTGCGACCTACGTCAGCCGCCCGGCGCTTTTGTGCGTCATAAGTGTTTGTTTAAACTAGGAATGTTTAGCTCATTTTACTTCCTCCTTATTCCTCGTTTCTCTTTTGGAAAGAGAAAACGGTTTCCAAGATGAGCGTTCACTCATCTTGCTGCATGTTCTTCTTGCCAGGTGTAGGCAATTGGCTCATTTTATGTGGTCGGGTGAAGGAAAAGCTTTGCTTATGCACCATAGATGGAATTCTTCAGAAAGAACTCTTGAGATAAGGTGTGATGGAATGTATTTTGTACTGAAAATTTACTTGCATGGAAATGATTCCAAGCGTTCTTTTTTTCGAGCACACGTTCAAAATTTTTGGTTCAATTATTTTTGATATTGGGTCTTTCTTTAAAGTATTAAATACTGTTATTTAAAATTACTGACTAGTCGACCACTAGTCGTGTGTAGAAATAACGGAAGGAAATTGTGAGAATTGTATTTATTTTTTGTACATTCAGAATTAAATTCTAATTCCGATGATAGGTTTAGTTTCACAAAAAAAATACTCTCTTGGAATCTTCATGACCGGCATGTATTGTAAATTCGGAACGTATCGAGCTGGTGTTGACGTAGAAGCCGTCAGTGGGGTGTAACTTGAGTATGCTCGCTAAGCAGGCTTTCGAGGTCTCTCATTGGATGTTGTTAGCCCGCCAAAATACAGGTGAAGGTGACTGTGTTGCCTGTTTTAGTTAGCCTAGTCCGATCCTGGCATGAAAATGAACGTGAGTACAGCCGTAACTAATGGTCAAGTAGACGCGTCGCATTTCTTTTAGGTTAGTGTCAATGTCACTAGACTCCAGTTGTTGCTCTCAGAACTCAAGATATTGATATCTGAGATGATTTTCAAACTCGATAATGTTGAGGTTCCCCATTGTGCTATATGCGAATGCATTATTTCAACTTTGTACGTTTTTTTTTAAAGTAAAATCTCATTTGTGTTCAATGGAAATTCTCGTTCGATAAATAAAAAGTTGCCTCTGTTCGACCTAGTAAAGCGAGGAGATAAATTTTGCGTTGTAGGAGTGTGGGGGCTCGGCGAAGTCTGTATGGTGGTTTCCTCTCCATTGAGCATGCGAAGGTCGACTCTTGCTTCCTGGCGCGGCCTCAGCCACAGCCAGACCGCCTTTCTTTTGTTTAATTCAACAGCTACCGACTGCACATCGACTCGGTCATCGGAGGCTATTGAATTGGTTGAATGCATGTAAATCTTCTCTTTTGAAATTTGCTCACACTGTCGAAAAATTTTGCTTTCCGGACTGCAGTCTTTTGTTCGCATGTTACAAAGTATTCAACCTTGTGGAGTGCGACGTTGAATTGAAATAATGCATGTATGTACCCGGTTTATGTGTGGTAAAGTAGTATTACTGACCTTAGTGTTGAAGTCTACATGTGAAGTATAATCGCGCAGCCATTGGTTCTTAAACTTTTTTCTTAATATGCCATTCTATATACGATTTTAAGCTTTAGAGCGAGTCTATCCACGTTTGGCAAAAGTTTATCTCGAGGAATTAAAGTATTTTGTTAACGTTAGCGATGCAAAATTTTTTTTTTCCCGTTTGAAATTGGCAAATTTTATAAGAACATTTTGGTCTCTCCCTCTAGATTTGTGGTTGCTGTTACGATGGCAAAATATATTCTACTGCGCGTGCTCTCTTATAAAATTCTGGTTGCATTTTGGACGCTCGTCGATCTTTGCCGCCTGTCGAAAGTGCTGACGAAAGTTTTAACGAGATGGGACGGAGTTAGAAAAAAATCAGTATGCAAGAGCACGTTCTGTACTTCCTGGGAAGGGAGATGCGCGCTCCGTAAACTAAATCTCAACCTCATGCGTTGAGCTGCGGCGTGTTTTCCTCATTGAAATTTGGTATTCTTTGGTCCGGGATTATGAAGTCTGCTTAGTTTCGCTACTTGGTTTTGTATTTCATCATTTATGATAAAATTCTCTTCAAGGGTATTACTCGGATGGTTAACCTTGAGAGCGAAATTCAATATGGACATCGTGATCTATATGATCATGTATATAAATCGTTACAAGTCGATGGTTTTTCCTGTTCCGTAAAAGCGAAGGATAACCCTTACTAAAATTTTTGTCTTGTTTTTATTTTGCGCGTTTCTCGCTAGAAGTGACGTGAAGTACATGTTCTTCACACCGGATGTATTCCGATTACAAATTGGATCTAATTTGTCATTTAGAAATTGAGCCTGAATTTTAATCTCGTTGAAGGGACGTGCTGCTACATGTTCGAAGAACTTCTCAAGCCCTTCGAGTTACATAGTTCTAGGTTTTGTATAAAATGCACTAATTGAAATACTTGCGATAAATGAACATTGTAAGTTTCCTGTTAGCGTCGTGAAACTTTCCTTCCAATGTACCTGAACGAAACATTGAATAAAGTAGAAATCCCCACGCATATTTAAGTAAACATAACGATGTTTAATTCATGCAAAGAGTTTTTTTAATTGTGAACTACACACCACTTGTCAAGTTTGAATGTTTTCAAGTGCTTTCTTAGCTGCCTCTGTATTAATTTTAATAAAACAATTGTTGCCAGCCTTTCCATTCTACTGTGAATTCTAACCGAATAAAATTCAATTCATTTCAATTTGTTTAAAATATGGAACATATGAGGAGAAAAAACCAATAGTTTCTTATCTTCCCGAGAACTCAATTTCTTTCTTGGGTACACGCTCTACGATGGTTGCTATTTAAATAATGATTCTGTTTATTGCTTCTCTGGAAACACGACTACAGTTGGAACTCCGCGGTGTGTTGCAGAAACTCAATGTAAGGAAACTCTGCGAACTTTGAAGCATCGACTAAAACTTAATAATAAAAGAAATATAAGTGGAAGGTCCGGACGCTAAGAGGGCTGGTGCGGTCGTGCCGTTATCCGTTGGTTTAATCCTAGTAATGCAGCTGAGCACTTGCCCGCCAGTCTGAAGAGCCCTCGTGCCTGGCCTGTAGCATCAGCTGCAGCCTGCTAATCGCCTTACTCCCTTCCCAAATTACTCCCTACACTCAATAGCAACCACCAGCTAAAGGCCAAAATTTGGCTCGTTTTCGCTGCGTAGTCTTTTTCTTTTGAAAGCTTCTTCCCTTCGATTCGGTTGAAATGTCTCCGCGTTATCGTGCGTTATCGTGCGTTATCGTGAGTTATTCGAAAACTTGTTTCATTTTCGGCTCCAGTCTAAGGTTATTTTCAACCTCCTTTTCCAAGTAATGCCCTATGCTTCAACGTCAACTAAAATGATACGCTCTCGTGTTATATGCTGTATTCGTCCTCTTTCAAGTGGGTCAAAGAAATCCCTGGAAATGTTCGTTTACTTTGTCCATACTTGTACGCTTCGTGCGCAAGTTGTAAAGTTGTTTTAAGCGCTGAGAAATCGATGTTGACGAGATCTACATGTAGGTGATCTACCTGTGATATTTTCATAAAAAATAGGGAAATATTACATAGAAGTTGTTTAGTTTTATGGTTTCTTCAATCAGAAATTTAAATTTTACTGTCTAACTTTCTAATATTAGAAATTACGGTTTAGGTAGATTCTAGGGATGGTTTCGAAGCAAAGCTGTGATCAATCCATTCAAATTGCCGTTTAGCTATGCTCATGGTTTTATAAACGCAGAGCGTTATGTCATTTTCACTCGAGCACCAACGAATAAATAGAGGTACTTTCCCTGTTCTGATATCACGATGCTTGAACATCAACAACATATGTAGACATTTTGTGTTACCGAACTCCTTGAATCGAACTGCGAAGTGTTCGGAAATTGTCATTCTGAGTCTCGCTTAAAATGAGTCGTACGTAATTAAGCAATACCTCACTAAGGTAACGATGACAAGGCGTCAGTTGACAGCAATTATGCATAAGAAGGATATCGATGATTTGTATCAGGCTTCGCTTCTTAGTTACTGGTGCTTCGTCCGTTGCATTTTAGGGTCCCAAACGTGCGTAATCTCGGAGTTTTTAAACTCCATCGCCTATTGAGGAAAGCTTCGATTCATTTTAACGGCCCATAAACTAATGGCTTCAATAGCCTAGTGACTGCCCCATTGTAGCTGTAATGCGTCTCTTTTTTGCAGGACGCTTTGTGAAGTTTTAGGTAACGTGCACCGTGGCTTTTGACGTAGTGATGACTCGGGGCTCTTAATAGCAGCCGTACATATAAAACAGCCTCGACCGCTCCTTCGGTGCCGCTTTGTGTGATCACTCCAGGTGTACGCGGCGCAGCGACCGTCCATGCTTTGGGTGTTTTTACGTGCTCTGTTTTACGGCCCGGACGCCAGAGATGTATTGGGCTGTCCCTGCAGTTGAAGCTTGTCTACTGAGCATAGGGACCTGATTAGTGGCTGCCATGCTGTCTGTACCGTTTCTTTCCTGTTTTCTTCTGAACTTGTGTTGATCTCATGATGACAAATGGGGACTAAAATGTATTTGGATCTAAGCCCGATGCTAGTGCACACCTTTGTCGTACACTCCCGAGATATGCATGCAGTTAGGTATTTTCAGTATGTCTACAGATTCTGTTTGTTCTAGGATGTCATTGCGAATGCTATGACTTCCGTCTCGAATTCAAACATTTGACCACTCTGTTCTAGATTTGAAAAGATACGTATGAAGTTGTGAAATTTTCTGAACACTTTAATGACATTAATTGGTAACGCGTCTAGGTTCAAGCTTTTGAGCTCTTTTTTGGCTACAGCGATCAATTGATAAACATGGAGTCATTTTTTCAGATTAGAGAGTTCGATGACAATCTTATTCAAATACAAAGGAGTCGCAGTCGCGCAGAACGTACAATGTTGTCCAGCTATGGTGCTAAGAACTAGACACCGTTAAAGAATGAGTTAGTGTTAAGCCGAAAACTTGCATCGATTTGAAGTTGAGAGGAACCAAGAACTATTTCATGTCAGGATATAGTACTGGAAAAAGAATTCATGTAATTGTTCAAAATGAATAATTTTTTTGTTCCTGGTGTGAGAAGCAAGTTCTGCAGCAATCCAAATGGAATTTGGATTTTTCTAATGGGTAGACAATGTACGCTCATTGCTCGTCTTAATTTATCGGTGCGTCACGGAAAGTAGTTCAGTTCATGATGGTGGTCGAATTTTTTGACCAGAGTTGAAGTATTCTGCTGTTGATTCTTCTGATTTGGGAGCAGCAATTAAATTTTGGGTTGCGCAGCATCAGCGAAATCCTGGAAATGTGAGTGACTTGAACTTCTTAGGAAAGGAATTAAGTGTCGCTCTCTCTGAGCGCATGTTTGAGAATTAATGATCCTTGATTATTCCTCGTCGGACAATGCAGTTTTTTGCCCTAGTTTAGTGAAGGTTGTACGGTTAGACCGTAGTGTTTTTTCCTCTTTTCCTTCTGGGCAGGTTACCTCGGCTATAGTTAAGCCTTCGGGATTCTATCTTATATACCCACTTTGCTTCTTTCCATTTTCATGCTTCCTTTGCTGATTAGTTTCATCTTTTCATCTCTTATTTTTTAACTTCCTCTTTTTATGCAGAGGGAATGTTGCATGGGAACGCATCAGTGCATAGGTTTAACATTTTCCAAGTTCTATACTAGATGGTCTTTTGTTTTCTCTCTTGAGTCGCTTTTCATGTGGCTAAGAGGCTTTAAAATGATAGTAATAATTTTTCTTCGGGCTAGAAAAGGTTGCGTAACGAACACCATGCACGGGCTTACGACCGTTCCTCTAGTTTCAGCTTGTCGTTAGCTTAGTCGCTAATCATACAGCCCGTCACAGAGCGGTATATCAATCGAGGTACTAACATTTTATTTCTTAGTGGTACCCTTTTAATCAAATACTTGCCGAGTTTCGTTTTGATCTCGAAAAAGGTTGCTGGTCGTCTAGAATTAATCGCCTTGCAACAAATGTAAGATATAACGCTCCTGAGGATATGCAGGGAGCACTTGGGGCGTAGTGTTCACGCTGCCTGTCCTCGTCGGAGAGTTCGCCGTTCTCAGAGGTAGTCTTGGATACTCAGTTGAACTATATAGCTTTTTGTAGGAGTCGTTTGAGTGACGAGTTCGGTAGTCCTGTGAGCTTTATCTCTAATCTTCTTCTGTCTTATTTCGTAGGGAGCCACGCAGGACTGCGGGACCGCCGATCCATTTGTGTCTTCGGTTCTATTTCTTCACTTTTTACTACGCATTTTGTCTGTTAAAAAAGCTTATGCGAACCTCTTCGCGAAAGTTATGGGCTGTGTCAGTAGAAGTTAGAAGTTAATTCTCCCATGTTATTTCGACGGACAAGATTATGAAGTAGCCTACTGCGATCGCTGTATTTACGAAAGAAATTATATATGAGTAAATACCTTACGAGATGGTCGTAATAGAGCATGTGTGGCGATTCTTCGAGTACAAGAATTCCACGAATTAGCCTCGACCGGACTATCGGTCTCGTGGGGATGAGATATCGCTTTTGTTTTCGGCGTTTCTGAACTAGTTTTATATGTTCGGCTAGAAGTCTATATTGACGACACTTGCCTCCCCAAATTTTAGCTTTTCTTAAGCTGCAGCAACGCTGATATTCGTTTTTGGCAGTAAATCTTTACTTCACGACTCCTGTTGCAGCCGATTCTTGGCTTACATCATCTGCCACAGTTATTTTAACGTATCTCTGCAGCGGAAACTTCGTTGACAACGTATTACTCGGCTCTTATCTATGCCACAAGGAGTTAGTTGTCTTGTTAGTTCACAGTTCACTAGTCGCTGCAGCACGTGCTGGCGTCACACCATGCGTTCGCTGCAGCACGCTACGGTAAGCGGGCTCAACGGACTCGCTGCAGGACTGACGTCCCCCGCCGCAGTGCTAAGCGCTGCCTCATCGACCCGTCTTGCCACAATTACGGACCCGTTTTAACCTTAGCCAGAGACGTCCTGTCCATGAACTATTGCTATTTCTGCTGGATTGCACGGAACTTTAATGTAGCTAATTCATCGATAATTGCTTATCCTTCGGCATCATTCTGTGGGTGCTGGTCCTGTAAGTAGTGGTCTAAATTCTTCAGAACAGTAATGTAGGCATGTAGTATTGTTGAACTTATGAAGATAACCTTTGATTCGTTTAGAAAACTGTGTTGAAGCGAACTTGTTGAGTGTTGTCCCTCAGGGAGCAGAGGATAGATCAGAGGCCAAAACGATAGGTTAGTTTAGTCTCTCCATGATATGAGGATGGGTGTCCTCAGGGGGACACTGTTAGGTTCTCTCGGCTTTAGCTAGGCCTTCGGGACTTTATCTTTCGTGCCCACTTTGCTTCTCTTCATTTTCATGCCTTCCAACATACAAAATATGCAAATTATTCCAACAGCACCATGACGTGTGTACCACATGACACGCATATTATATCACACACCTGTATCATCTTGACTACACTCGGCGAATGATTTCGATTAGACTTTCGTTTCGAATTTTTACGTATGATCTTTCATCATGAAAAACAAATTCGTTAGCCAGTCATAAAAATAATAGAAAGTCAAGTCTGGCACAGGAGGAACCCCTTGGAGTACCAGTCTCAACTTCAGTTTGCGCTATGAACTTTGTCATGAAGCCGCCATCTTTGATCGACTCCGTTTTCAAATTATTGTAGTATGAAATGTGTTCAGGCCAGTTTGATTAGAATTTGTCAGTGCTATAAAAGAAAGGAGTCGTCAGTATCTCAATCTATGTAAATATTAATGCATACTTGTACAACATCAATAATTCAGCTTAAAGGAAAGACAACACCATTCACTGCATTGTTAACTGTAACCTCTGAGGCGCGATAATGGTATCACTATATCTGCCCAATCCGTGTTGCCTGACGTGAACACGCAAGTAGCACATATTTGTATGCTCCAAAAGTAGTCAATTTAGCCTGTTTGTTGCCCTCTCTCAAAAATTAATATTTCGAAAAATTCGTTTAATTAGAAACTACGAGTTTACATACACGTATGTGCTCGTACAACATTTGGCTAATAAAGCCTAGCTGATAGCTCGTTAATGAACACACTGTTTTCCTTAATAGGAATTAATTACATTGGAAAAATAGATGAAAAACTATGTGCAAACTTGTTTAACATTCGTTAATGCTAAGGATAAAAAATTTGTATAATTTTCCTTCTTAATGTTGTGCATTTCCAGTATTGTGGGAATCGGCACCAAATAGGCAATTTTCGTATACCTTTGCCGATTCCTACAAAAAGTACTTGTTCTTGCCAATGCTGATTATACGACGCATCTCCATTTTCTAAAGTTCCAACTAAATGGTTTCATTTCACTCCTCGGATCGTATTTCATGTGGGTAAGGAGCTTTGAACTACGTGTTAATCTAATCTAATCATTTGAGCGTTGTTTGATGTTATGCCAATGCTAGATAGGTTGTATTATTTCGCTATCGCACGTATGCTGGCCTGCTTCAAAAATAACTGATAGTTTCTGGTGTCCACATTATTCCGTCTTCGAGCTTAAACCTATCAATCGCTGCATGAATGTGGAATATCAGCAAATGTTATCTGCCCGTAAACCCACCTTATGTTGTTTAAACTGCCTCTTTAGGGATATCGTTCTTTAGATTTTTACTTTGTGTAGCACATGAAAAAGGTCGGACCGCATCGGTTTCTTTAAATATCTGCTATTGTTTACTGGCATCGTATTGAAATTCTTCTATACTATCGGCTACACATATTAAGATCCGATGTACTCGCATGCGTTGTAATCTCGATGAAATATTCGATTCACTCATATTTATTGCTCTGGGCTCTTTCTGTCCGTGATTATAACGAGTCGGTGATAAGATTCTTTGATAGAAATTTCATTGCAAAGAAATCAAATTTGACTGTTCCTCGACTCGCTTCCCTCTGAGAGGAGTGCACCGCAGCGAATTGTAACTCATCGTATCGGGATTCGGGAGGACTGCACACTCCGTGGATGGATGTATATGCAAGTTTTCTGAACGTTTGGGCTGTCAGCATGTCTTACGAAATGGACTTTTGGGCAGTTGAGACTTGACGAACAGTAATCAGTGGCGCAAGTGCGAAAAGGCTTCGCTTTAAAATGTGAAAATAGTTTTTTCATAGGCGTTTCTCAGAAATCTTGTTTCTCAGGTGAGTGCTAATTGTAACTTCGTTTTGAGTAGTTCATTACGAGGCAGTGAGTAGAAAATGATTGTTTGAATTTTCTCAATTTCTAGTGCAGGTAATACCAATGTTTTTATGTTGGAAAAAATTTCATTGTTTATTTTGTTCGCTTTAGAAAGTATTGATTTGGTTTTGCTTCTCTCCTGTGAAAAATGCATCACAATTCCGTGCTGTACGGACGTAAGTAGATTAAGTGCTTCAAAAACATTCATCTTGAACATATTTTTTTAGAAGATCGACGCATTTGTGGATTAGTAATTTTCCACCAGAAATTTTTAGCTCTATGTATGTACTGATCTTTTATACAATAGGAAACTGATGCGTATTGCACGTGACACACATCATGGTTCGTGTGGTCGTTGCTCCGAGGCGAAATTTTGAGTATACTTCGAAACGGCTGCTCTGCAGAAAGCCCTTTAGTTGGAACCAGAGTTCTACGCCAAGTTATTTTCCGAGAAGGTCGGAGCTCGTTTCATATAGTAATGGCAGTGGTAGTAGCAGTGTCGAACTCGTAGCTGAAGTGTGCTTCACATGCTGGGGTTTGTCTTACCGTTTTTTCGTGTTAGTGGGTTTAGTGGGTAATCATTAACCATTGTTCGATCAGGGCTCGCAGTGTCTGTATCGATAGGTGTTTGCCATGTTTATAGTACCTAATTCTTCATAGCGTACGGATATCTATCAATGGGTTATTGGCTAAGACCGACTTTATTCAGTGGTCTAGGAGGATGCATTTGCATAGTATATTGCTGACACCGATTTCGGAAAAACTGTTTTTTCCCCTCTTATTCTCTTTTTCTTTCTGACGATCTGGTGGGTTCGATTTCGACTATGATTTCAGTGTGTCTTCAATCCTAGGTGCACCCGTCATGCAGCTCGAGGTGCCGTTCTCATTTCCCCGTTTCAGTTGGAAGAAGATTAGTTTTCTTATATCTCGTATGTTTTAAGTTTAGGACACGCGTTAACCATTTTAAAATTAATTAATACCTCGTAAATCCTGAATACTGGCGTTTCCAATTAGATCTACCAACGAGCTCTCAATGCATGGAGCCATTAGTGCTTCGACGAAAAGCCTCAGCTGTCGACGACCAAATTACAACTATACCATTGCGAACATTCCAGAGGTTCCGGCCGTCATACTCGTACTTCCGTTGCCTAGTGTGCACCAGCACTAAATGCGCGCTGTCTCACGGTGGCGGTCATTGCCCTCAAGCCGCTGAGCGAACTCGCTCCACCATGGGGAGCTTTTAATTCCACCTTTATCCGCCTTCCTTTCCCGACTCTACCCCTCTTGGATATCTACCCTTCGGCGACGCGTGCTCGAGTGCGATCGATTTCATGCGGGAACTCCACACTGACGCGCGTGTGCGCTGCGTTTCCAATGATAGTTTCCTGTTATCTTGCTTCTTACAAAGCTGAAAGCGTTTTCATTAGAGCAATTCTTTGATCATTTGTCATGTTTGCTTTCATATGGAAAGGAATTCTTGACCTGCTGGTATGCAATTGTCGAAAATATGTTAGTACAGCGATCTGCACTTCTCTGTTCATGCTTAATTGTCCATAGACCGTTCATAGAAGGCCTCTGGAGAGGACCTCGCATGTACTATCTCATCGATAGTTGATCAACGAATACTGCGTTGTGTATGGCTTATCTTAGTGCACGATATCATGTCGTATTTATAATATCTAGAACTATGCTACATTTTTGGAAGTTAAATAAGTAATACCTGACTTATCTCACAGCAAAAGAACAGAGCAAAATTGAGTACCGTATTTAGGACTAAAACTTCTCCTTTGCTTATAATGAAGAGCTGGATGGCGACGCCAGAGAATGGATGGACCTAACCAGTATCCGAGTTACATATTTGTATGTGTGTAGCTAGAAACTTGACCATGTGACGGAAATGCGTAGCTGTGGCGTTAAGGTTGAATTTCTAAACTCTCCTACAGTAAATCGGTTGACATATTTAATGAGGTAGTTTTAATGTTGAAACAACTTTTTCGTGTACGCTTAGCTATGAAGGATGTACATTTTGATACGTCCTTTTGATAATTTAATCAATTTATGTATAACTTTTTTAGAGGACTTGAATATCGTTTCTTCCAAGATATTCATCAGAAGTTGCTGTCTACTGGTTGTTTTGTGTTCAAGCTTCAGTTATACAAGAACTCCTGCACAGACCTCCGCGTCGAGAGTCTTGTCCAGCTGCTATTGCAACAGAGCAGCTGATGTGCCAGCTGTTCCAATGCGTGCACGTACGAAGGTAGGAATTGACCGGTTGTCTGTCTACACTCGTAGAACAGGGTAGGTGCTCTGCTCGATATCCTATGAAGCTTCCTGTTCTCACTTCATTCCGCTTCACTGAATTACTACCAATTCCTTTCAATGACTCGCTACTGAAAATGAGTAGATTAGGCTCTGCATTAATATTCTTCTTAAGAAATGCTCCCTGTTGAGATGCAATTACAAAATTGGTGTGCTTTGTGAGGGGATAGCCGGTACAGAAGTTTTTTGTAGAACACTATGGTTCCCGCTGGAATTCATGATTCTTTAGGAATGATACGCATGCTTGAGTTCTTTCAACCTAATTCGTGAAAGGTTCCCCATCGTCTTAGTTTTCGTGGCGAACAGATACATGTGCCAACAGTTTGAGGAGTGAAAGCTGGTGTGATGTGTGAATTTTGTTCTAGTTTCAAGGACTCGGTTCGAACTGGTAATCCCAATCGACGTCGAATGCTTACAAAACTTGTCAATTTCTGTACCGAGTTCAGCGGAATGACATCTGTTCATCTAGCGTGATTTCGCTGGAAATGAAATGCAACAGTTATCAAGTTTGTATTCTCACAATATACGTCAGCCGACTGCCTCGCTTCATGTCGACCGCCATTGCGTTTCCGGAGGGAATTTCTTATTGAACGCTTGTTGCTAGGTTACCGCTGCACGGTCATGGATGCGTCTAAGCAGGCGTTTCACACCTGCTACTCCGTGAATATTGATGATTTGAGAACCATATAGCTGGTGAAACTCGCTTCCAACTGAAGTTAAAGATATTTATCAGGTGTCGAAGAATAAGGAGGATAGTACTAGACAAATGCGCTTCTGCTTCAAAGAAAGAGAATTTCAATACGGTGATCGTAGTAATTTGTGAACTCTCAGCTCGTGCTACCAGACTGTGATAAATTTACCCATTCAAAGTGTAACGAATTTATCGTTGTAATTCTTTAATATCAATTACCATTGTTCTTGTATCTATTCTCGCACGCATTTTTGTGAATGATTCATGTATAGTTCAAGTTAATATTGTCACCCTCGACCGCTGATTCTAGGGAATTTATTGCTATATGAAATCGAGGTAGGGGTATTTTTTTTCTTAGTTGCTGAATTAAGTAATAACGCTCGAGATAGATGACCCAGAATTTCCGTAGTAATTTTTCAGTGTTTAAAATGTGTTCGAACACAATTAGAGCGGGAGTATGTTCAATGGGCGCTCTACGTTGTACTAAGCGAGCTCAGTGTTGCCAGGTTTGCAGCGCTCAACCCTCCTGTTGCGTGCGAAGGTCTCCGCTAATTGGCGTAGCGTGGCAAGCCTGAGCAGCTGCCGCCGCCGCTCTAGGGCGCTTCCTCCGACTCCGAGGCGGCCTTCCAGCGCCCCACCCTTTAGTTCTTTCTTCCAAACTTACCATCAAATCGCCGAATTTCTTTCGAGTGAGGATTTATTTTCGGTGTAGAATGTAGTTACTGAACATGTTCGCAATGCGGTTTTCTCATTGTCGTTTTAAGGAATAGTAATGAATGATGGACTGAGTTATTAAGAAAACAGAAATTTTTCTCATCCATGTTTAAAGAAGTTACTCGATCATTTGCTAATTCATTTAATTTTGCCTTTAGTGAAATTGATTTCCTAAAAGAATAAGTTTTTAATGGTGACCTAGTCCTAATAACTTATCTGCGTACTTTTGACATTTGAAATTGCCGAAAATTTAGGTGAAGATATTTCCGTTTGCATATGGATTTACCTATTAATATAGGGTGGTTAAATTTGAAGGGCCGATGTTGATTTTCAATAAAACATAAATTAGGTACATAATAAGCCTGAATAATCTTTAACACGTTGCTCGATTGTGTATCTTACCATGGTTCAAATTGAGTTAGTCTGAAATACAGAAATGTCAAATTAAATACAGAAAAAATCTTGACGTTTAGGTGTGGTTCACATTCAAAATCGGCCCTTACAATTTAACCACCCTTTAGTTAGCTTACTGCTAAATTTTTCTTTTTGCATTGCAATGTATATTTTACGTGGGGTAAATAGCGAGTTTATCAACAATTACTCGAAAGTGTGCGTTTAATAATTGTAGTTTGCATTTTTGAGAGTCTCGTCAGAAGAGATAATTCACCATTAGTCGTTATGCCTACTTACTGTACATCATCTTATTTCCTAATAAAAACTAACAGTTAAACATAACTAGGCCTCTTTAAAATTAGATAAAAACCTGATAAAATACTGTGCGGAAAGTACATTCGAACTAGATGACGGAAGGAGCGACTCTGACTATACTCATTTAAAGGTAGTTCATGGGAGTTGTAGCGTTGTCCGGGGCTACGTTGTGAAGTGATCTGCTGCAGGCTGGCGTGCAGTTAAAGACTTCGTGCATCTAGAGGCACAAGCATGGCCTGAAATGTACTTTAGCATGCTAGTTGTCTGTCGTTTTTACGTTTTAATTAAACGTGGCGGCTGTCAAATGGGCTCAGCGATTACTCTCTCTTCACTTTCTCTGGATGAAGAGATTTCGATCCAACCAAATCACCTATTCCCACGCGATGATACCTCTATCCTTGTGTGAGAAAGTATTCCTTGTTGAGGATGTTTTCGAAGTTACTGGTATTCAATTTTATTCGTGGCTATTTCGTCTTGTTCCGTACGTGTATGTTTAAAAATAGACGTACGAGTCCTCTTTGGTTAGCTCGTATTATGCTGACGACAATACAATTTTCCATACTGTATGCTTGTGTCCGTAATTCCTTTGTTTCGCATAGCGGTTAAATTGTACCTAGTTTTTGGCGAATCATGCAACATAGTTCGTGCCAAAACTTTAGCGAGGACTCATCAAATTTTGAAGTGGACGTTGATGCTGTTGTGGCTGCTGGTTTTCTGCTCTCTTAATATGTCATGGAGAGAAATTTCGAGTCAAATTTCACCGAATGTCGCGTCCAATGTAGAACCGCTGCTGACCAGATGAAGGGGCTATTGCGAAGCTCATGAATTTTAATGGTATTTTAATATAAATTGAAAGTCACGAAAATTCATTTCATGATTTATTTTTTTGCATGGTTAGTAAAACATTGATTGACATTAGTTTCAGTATTTAACAAAGGCGTATTAAGAACAAAAAGGTCATGATTTCATATTATATGGTCGTGCACGTCAGTGGGTGTGCAGTGCTTGTAGGGAGCCCTAGTAGTCTTGCAAAGCCGACCGGCGTGGTCGGTTGCAGAGAGTGTGACGACCGTGTTCCCAGGGTTGTCAATCGCCCCTCGCAAACCCTTCACTCTTGATTGGACACAAGCTGCATTGCGCCTCTCCTTATTGTGATCCTGTTGCTCAAGCACGCTGCCAGCTGCTGCTGCTGCTGCTGCTGCGGCTTCTGCTGCTTTCTAAACTCCTGTTGTCGTTTCTGCGTTAGCTTCTCAACGGTTGCAGCAGTTGCTTCATCCTCGTAATTGCTATTTTCCTCTTGCCGAAATATTTTAGCTTTCATACTGTGCACCCGCTCTTCAATCGGCGAAAATCTGTCGTCTATATTTTTAGCTTCGGGAGCTGCAAACCTTGTTTGGTGTTTCAGTACTGTTGATCTCACTGCTTTTGTATTATCACTTGGTATTTTTTCAATTTTTTTTTTTTATAATAAGCTATCTCATGATACAGTAGAAAAGAGATTTAAAAACCTCAGTCTTGAGTTATTTCAGTTCTTTAGTGGATCAAATTCGGGTTTCTATTAATTTGTGTTGACTTCTAATGGTCGAACAGTCTGCTAGAGGGTCATAGCTCCTATTGCAATATCTATTAGTACCAAAATTCAGGAGCTCGTGTGGGTTTTAATTACTTATTGCTAAATTTTGGAACAAACTACTTCACATAGTTATTCGCTCGGCTGTTGTCAACATCGTTGAATAATACTCGATCAAGCTTCTTCTTGTGGGAATGTGAATTTTATTTTAAAATTTCGTCGTTTATATCAGTTCATGCCATGATGTGATGGAATTCTCGATACAAACTAGGGTTGATTGAGCGAGATGTGTAAAAAAAATTGCAACCTGTTGAAAGTTAGCTGTACGTAAATGATCAATCTAGAAAAACGACTGAATCTTCATTCATTGAATGACGCTGTGCGGTGAATTAGAAGAACCGAGCAGCTGTATCGCCCAGCGAGTGACCTTTGGTGCAACCTTTCATGGGAGCGCCGCGAGCTTCTGTCCCTTTCGATTATTCAGGCGGACTAGCGCTCCTGGCCCATTCGCTCTTGTGCCTTTACCTTATTCACGATGGGCTTTTTTGACGGCTTTCGTGACGCCGGCCTCTGCGAGGCCGCGTTGATGAGAAGCGCCGTTTTACTTACTTCTGGGCCCATCCCTTCAGAGATGAGGAAATAGTCTATCTTAAGACTTGCCTTTTTTTCGAAGGATAGGTTAAGATCTTGAGCTTTACTCTTGAAGTTTAGCTGATAGTGCCCATCATCGTCAGTGTGCAGTGGAGCAGTACGTACCGCGAGGAAAGGTGTGTATTTCCCAATTTTTTATTCAATTTGTTTACAGTAGAGTTGAATTGGGACCAAATGCGGAGGCCGTCATCTCTGATTAGCTGAAGTACGTCTAAATTTCACGGTACTCTCCCTTTGATAATATGAGGCATAAGCCTCCGCATTTCTTAATTTTCACCTCGCACCAATAGTCCAAAACAATTTTGACGTGAAATTTTTGGTCCCAAATTGTACAAGTGCAGTCCACGGATCTTCGTTCACTTTCTGTTTGCGAATATTAATCGTCGTTGATGTGGCTACTCATCAGTCCGTTTTCAGGAGAGTTCCATCCTTAGGGGCTCTGGAATGCATCTTCAGCTGGGCTGCAACGTTCCTGCCTTTCAAAAGTTGCGCTCATTTTACTCTGCGAGTACTGAGGATTTGAGAAGTTTCCTAAATTTGTTCACAATTTGGTAGGATAAACGTATCAGGTAAAAACTGGGCTGAGACTTGCGTCCCATGTAGGACTAAAAGGATTAAGTCCCATTACCGGCCACTTCTCTGATCTTGTAAGAAGGCGCAGGTACACCTCGTCCCAGGCAAATTGTTCCATTTAACACGTAACTTGATACATTTAAGGACATACGCGAAAGTTGTTGGTGAAGCCTATGTTTTCATTTGCAGGGTAGTTTCATTAGTACATAGTATCTCACTTTAGTATTTTGACGAAACGCAATTTTTCGTCGTGTTTTTCTACTGAATATGAGAGCAATGTTTTTCTCCAGCTCATTTCAAGAGGTCAAGACTTCGGGAAATTTTCAAAACTTCCTTGAGTGTTGATTCTAACGTTTTTGTTTTGAACATTGAGGCCTCAGTATGAAAGTTTCGAGTTAGGCCATTACAATTACTCATTGCTTTATCAAATGCATTAGATATTGTGCAAGTTTCGTGGTTTGAATTACGTTGGTTTCGTTTCTGCCTAATATTGTTTCATCAACTAGATTATTCATTTCTTGATCAACTTCGATGATTGCGTTGGTTGGTAATGATTCTCTAGGTTTTGGGGTTGTATCTAATCGCATCTGTGAGTGTATTTTGCATCTCTCGAAGCCTTGTGTAGAAGAAGGTGCTGGTTTATTTCGATGAGCAAAACAAGCGTGTCTCATGTGTGCGTGTGCGTTCTTCGCTCGTTGATCGTCCTTCATATTTATGGCTGAAGATCCTTAATAGCTGGCGAAAATCATGAGAAGAAGACGTAACTGATTTCAGAATTTATTCCTCTGGCAAATTAGTTGGGAATGGTTACATTCTGGTATAGTGAATATAGTTTCAGAAAAGCTGTACGATGTAGTGCCTGAACCCATTTACCTACGTGCTTCGTTTTCGCGAGACCGGTCATGATACGCGTGAGTGCGGCTTACAGTCATGGCAGCGCGCCCTTGGGAGGGGGCGTTTGCATAAACTGTGTAGCCTGGGACCTGGTCTATTTCAGGCCCATGACCAACCCGAGAATTTCCTTCGTTGCAGCCTTGCTTTCTGTTTCTTGGTTTTTTGAATGAAACTTTAAAATACATATGCTTTCGATTATACAATCGCTTGCGCGTGTTTTTCTCAACTATAATTAGTTCAGATTAAAATGCTTACGAATATCTAAATTTTCTCAAAACATTGTATTAGCTTCGCTTGAACCCATCAGAGCTCAGAATATCCAGTTCGGTCAAGACATACGATCTTTGTATTGTGTAGAGCTTGTAAATTGCCAACGTACTATGTGAACTCTCGTAATATTGCTTTAATTTACTCAAGTTGCTCATTTGTTACCGATGACTGGCGACCAGGCTAGAGATAAGCTGCTTTTGTGCAGTTTCATCTGGAAAGTAACATCTCATTCAAAACTAAATTATCGCCGCACGGAACTTCTTAGCTACAGACCATTGTTTGTGTAATCGAAGTGTTGTATTTGACTCTGCTGAAGATTAGTTGGTTAGAGGGAGATAATTTTGAGGGAGCAGTATTGTACAGTACGTGCTCGTTCCTGTAGTGGAAAGTCGATAGGTGAAAAATGATTGTTTGCTAATGAAATTATACTTCCTGACTGTCCATTAGTCTTGTCGCCCTTTGTGTCGGTAGAGAATTTGCGAACTGGGAACGGCTGAGGCGATATAATATGCCTGGCAGAGCCTGCAGCAGCAGCAGTGGCGGCAGCAGCGCTCAGCGAGCAAAATTGGTTTCATTTGACGTGCGTAGGCTCGCGAACCTTCATTTTGTGTGTGGTGGAGCCGTCATATTGATTTTGGTGGCGGAGAGTGAGAGAGAGAGTGAGTGTGTGAGAGAGCATAGCGGTCCTAGCTGTCTCTCCTGACCGTATTGCTGTCTGACCACTGCCGTACTTCTGGTGATCGATTTTTAATCCTGTGGCACTGATTATGCGATTACGGTTGCAACATTTTCGTCATTTCCAGTCACTAACCTGCTCAGGTTGCTACTGTCTTCACTTTTTTTAGGGTCCGATGCTGTTCTCGTAGCTAATGCTGAAATTGTATTATTAGAAATTTCTGCTGTTGAGAGTGCCTGTAGGAATCATATCAGAGAATTGTTTTTGATTTCATTGTTATTTTGCTATTCACAGTTTTCACGTTTTGAATCGTTGCATCATTGCATCATTGCATCATTGCTTCATTGCATCATTGTTTCTTTGCATCATTGTTTCATTGAATCATTGTTTCGTTGCATCATTGCTTCGTTGCATCGTTGCATCGTTGCATCATTGCTTCATTGCATCATTGCTTCATTGCTTCATTGAATCATTGCTTCATTGAATCATTGCTTCATTGAATCATTGCTTCGTTGAATCATTGCTTCGTTGCTTCACTGCATCATTGCTTCACTGCTTCATTGCATCATTAGATCATTTCTTCTTATATTCAGGAACTAAATGCTTCAATAATCATCTTTAGTTTCCTCAAGAGTCGGATGTTACCCGATAACGTAAGGTTAGTTAGGTTTCTTTATCGTATGCTGTGTCGCGTCTTCAAGGAAACACTGTTAGCCATACATACCTCTCTGCTATATACATAGGTCTTTGGTACTTCTCTCTGTCGTGCCCCGTTAGTTTCTTTGTATTTTCACACTATCTCTACTATCTCTTCTTCGTCGTTACTTCCTCGTCAGTCTTAACTTGCTGTTTACATGAGCAGCGATCTTGTGTGGTAACAATGAGCATAGATTCCCCGTTCTCTGTAGTCCTTACGAAATGGTCCGTTCTCTTTGCTCTTCAGATCACATTTCAAATGGATAGGGAGCTCGAAACTAAACTAGTAGTCTAATCAGATAATCTATAGTTAGTCACAACCTGGAAAGGAGAGAGACGATAAATTTTATCGGAGGAATTTGAATTCACTCTTTTCAAAATAACTTTTATGTTTGCTTATCGAAAACATACTGAATTCAGTCGATTTTTTCCCCTCTGAGGTTATTTCCATAGTACTGTTCCAAAGTACTGAAATTGTCGAAAGTTTGATTTTCAAGGAAGACACTCAAATCACGTTACATCGTTTTTTTCAGTGCAAAAATGATAGCTTAATATTGACTTCGTGATTTGGTTCTCCAAATTTACTTGCTCATCACTGTCACCGTTTTTCGAATTAAACTTGTTCAGTCAAGTCCAGTCATGGTTCTGCATTGAATTGGCCTCTATCTGTGACGCGTAATCATCGAAGGATGAATTGTATGTGCGTCTAGCAGTGTCATGGATGCCATCAAATACTGTAACTTGGCAGTTCTGGCCGAAGAAGTTCACAATGCAATTGAACGGACCATGAGTCGGGCGTTCTATTGTAGTGTCTGGCCATCGATTATTATGGGACGGCAGTAACTTGGCTTTTATTTCCCTCTGACCGAGAAAGTTTGGGCATTAGGAGGCCGTGTGTTTGAGTTGCGCTCTCTATGGATATCGGGCTGTCTGGGCCTTGTGTTTCTACGAATCTTAGCTTTTCTGCTGACATTTGCCCCGTGGAAAACGAATGACGAGTTGTGGGTTTTCGTTCTGCACGTTGGCCAAAAGTAATCTATTTTCAATCCAAAGAAAACGGGGTTGTAAAATTGGTAGGGCTAATTTCTGAATTCCTTCACGCGTAGCGTGAATGAAAATCTCCGTTTGTGCATTTTTTTACCCGTTGTATTTTTTTTGCTATTGCAGTGGCTACATTGTTTGGCATTTTTAAGTCCCGCGGCTTGCTAATATTTCCTAGGTCCCATATACGATTTTATATCAGATTTTCTGCTGTCACCACTGATTCAAGTCTGTGTCACTAGTGCTCAGTACAGAAAAAAGTTTTCTGTAAGAGCCAATATTTACTGAATGATGCGGCGCAGACCTTGTGAGCTTGGCATTTTTATATAAGCATTGATTGCGCTCTGCGAGCCAATTACAGACTGTTGTTGTGTTCCTCTACCTGTAAAGGAATTAACAGTTTTAATTTGTTGTGACAGTCCAAATCGACTATCGATCATAACCGTCGAATTCTTTCTTTAGTTCAGTAAACCTTGTGGGCTGATAACTTAACTAAAATTCCAGTGCTGCTGCTGATTATAATGTATACCTTTTATTTCGGTTCTTAATCGCATTTAAGTTGTGGAGGCTTTCTTTCCTTTTAATTGACACGCAAATTTCTTAATTCGTATTAGAATTTAGAGGCAAATTGTGTGAGCCGGTTATATCACTTGCTCAAGATTGTAACGTAGTTGACAGTGCATAATTTTCACGTGTTTGAATGTTACATGCGAAACTTGTCATCCTGTTACTGTAAAAAACAGTAACAAGTTCTCCATTTAAATTAAAAATTTGTCATACGTCTTGAATAGCTTCGTTGGTTTTTCAATGTATTTAAGGAACTTGGGCTTCTTTCTTTTACTTCTCTTCGGCGTGTGAACATTACGTGGCACGAAAAAGCGGCAAACGAACCTAATATGAGCGCAATATATTTGACGAGTCTTCTGTACTTGTCTGTGTGTTTCTTAACACCTTTCATAATGTCCGTCTCTCTTGCCTCCATTGTGTAAAACAAAAAGTAGTAAGCCAACGAAGGCCTACGCTCTTGAGACGTTTCCCTCGGGGCCTCTTTGACGACTCTTCCAGTGCGTCTCACCCTCGCATCTCCTCCATACAGCCTGCTCTGCCTTCATCCGCAGTTTTTGCTCTCAACAACCAACATTTGTTTTCTATGGATGACTCGAACTCTAATTCTTATTTGATTAAATCGTGAGTTTTTATCGTTAGGTTCTGATGTAAGATACTATCAGTTTATTTTTTGTCTTCTATTCATAGATTTCCATAGACAACTCATTTCAAGGGGACTCATGCAAGAGCGTTTGAAAATGTGAATTACTGTCGGAATTAGTATGTAAAATTATAGGTTATAGGATATAGGAAAGAAGTTACAAGTTTGCTCGAATAATCGGGACTGCGAGAGGTATATGCTGAAGGGCTGTTCTCGTACCCTCGTATTGAAGCATAGCTTGTGTATCGGTGCGTATCATACGAGCTCGCGGAGTACGAGTATGTGTGATCGCGTTTTAACTTTCCTGTCTGGCCTCATGAAGGAGGCTGAAGGACAGTCTTATCAGGCTTCTTCCACTACGGTTCATCCTTGGGAATTTAAATTTGTCTTTTCTATTTGGATGTACTGGTATGTTCTTTGTAGCCTGGAATGTAATCGTAGTTCCACATGATTTCATCATGTATCGATTTCAGTGACGTGTAATAATTGTTCATTGTGGGGATTTTCACTGGTATAGTGGTTCTTCGTAAACGTATGAGTAGGGTTATACACGTTTGACTCCAAATGTTGCCTATAACGAGGGTATGTTTCTAGTGGTGAAACGTGTTGCAGGCAGCGTGTTACGTTCGGAATTGATCTTACGTTCAAAGATGAAAAACTTCCCAACATTACACTAAATTTCGTTATATCAGAGAGCATAGCTTTAAGAGGGAAAATATTTTCTATTATCTGAATGATTTCATCGATAATTGCTTGCGTGCTAGAAGTGCTCGTCATACTTGATCCCACAACTTTGGCGACACATACTTGGTTCACGACTCCAGCACGTAAAGTCGATTTAATATCGTTCATACTTGAGCCCTTGATCTTCGTACTTCGTCTTTCTATCTTTCCCTTGTGATCCGAGAGCAGCTGCCACTGTAGGCTCATCACGCTCCAGTGGTGACGCCATTACAGTCCTTTACATTATGACCTTAATCGCTAAATTGCATCTCACGCTTCACTCTTTCGAAAAACATCTTTCGCTTTGCTTTCTCATTCGTTCTCTCACGTGTCCTCCAACTTGAAGCAATGCCTTTCATGTACCAGGAATTTTCCTTTCTGTCGTTTGTCTGATCATAACCCTTCTGGTACAATGCATGTCGGAGCGGATCTGTTTCGGAATCCTGAATTTTATGTATTCGATCAATGGAGGAGTTTGCTGTTTAGTTCGTATTACTTTCCCTATGGTGAGTAAGCTTGTATCCTCGTCTCATGAAATGAAACCGTTGAAAAAACACATATATGCAACACCGTTGCTCAATGATGATGCATTTCAGCAGCCTGTCTTGAATTTAATTCATATGGTTCTCTTCATTTTTGCCTTCTCTTTTCATTTCATTGTATTAATAAGTGTTTATCGCACTGCTTGTTATATTTTCTTCGTTTGAAGATAAGAAATGTTGCTTCTGCATAAGTTAATAGTTTTAGGCACAAATTCGTGGTAGTTTGAATACACTCTTGAAATGAATATTCAACGCAACTTTTTACATTTTTGAAGAGTCGTGATTTCTGCAAGGCTAACTTGTAAATAAACGATCGTCGTAATGATTGTTTGTATCGTACACAAGTTGAGCTTATTTATCCGGGTTCCATCACGGTGAAACGTTGAGGATGCGAGCTAATGGGACCATGCACAATATCTCTCATCTTTGGCCCAAGCGCAGTGGTCCGTCAGTAAAAGTGATATTCATGGGCGAACTCAAGCGTTGATGGTAGGCAGTATTCACTCAATCGGAGCTGGGTGCTAACTCTGGCTCGTAAATTTGCTTTGTGTCATTTGGAAGGGCATAACTCTCTGGCTGGGGATTTGCCGCATAGATCACTGATTATGCTCTCGCTGATGGCACTGTCGTTGTGTCCGCTTCACCGTTGTTATTATTGATCCATCTCGTGGCTGCACCGACGAACTGGACTTCCCCCTCTTTCTGTCTTCATCGACCTTTGGTATGTGTCATCGGAGTTTACCATTCCCTCGCTCTGTGCTTCGACGGTGGGCAGTTGTTCTCAGACAGCTTCACTCTATACTTGTTCTTGGGCTTAACTGGGTGCATCGAAGTTGTTGAACTGGCTGTTCTGTTACACGTAGCAAAATGTTAGTGGAATAGGACTTTCGATAGCTATTTTGGCAGGAAAAGTTTATTAGGATTTACTCTGCCACTGTTTCATAGTTTCCGTGACTTCATCGGAACTTAGTTTTTCGTATTAAAACTTTTCCATATTACCATCACCTTTGGTGCGTCATGCGGTCTTCTTGTGTATGATATTAATAGAAATCGATGAAGTTCTCCCTGGTTAGTTACGCGATGGACCTCCTGGACCTGAATCGTTATTGATAAATAATTTAGGTGTCCAATAAAGAGTTTTTATGTCCCCGTTTTTTAAGGCCTTCTGTTACGTTGCTTCGCTGATATCTAGGTGATGTTCTCAGAGCTACTCGACTATTCTAGAAAAAGTGCGTTTAAAGTGTTCGGCTGTAGAATTCATGCGGAATTTTCGCTGAGCTTTATTGCACAATGTGATACAAAATCTTCTGCTTATTATTTGGGATTAGGTACTGTCAGCATGGTTGCACTACGCTTGTGCTTCTCTAGTAGTATTGTGGAAAGGTCAGTGGTAAGGTTGGAAGCACTTATTTGTGCAGTGGATGTTGACCCACTTCTATATGCTTCGTACAAAGAGTACCAGCTTTCTTACTCGCAAATATATGATTCTACCGTAGGGTTTTACAAGTTGGTTACCCCCATTTTAGAAGTTTATTCTGGGCCTCGAAACTTGATGCATTGGTAAATTTGAACAGCGTATTTTTTGTCTCCATTGAAGAAAACCTTTGTAATGATTGGTTACAAAGCTTTATTACATTTTTTTGAAAGTGCTTTCAAAGTTGATGTTAACTTAGACTGCACTTAACAGTTAGTTGTATGAGGTAGTTTGAAAAACTATAGCGTCAGTTTTCCCCCAAATTCTGCAGGTTTCTAGAATTTGGTGCTTCCATTGTCATGAATTATTTTGACTATTTGTAAAATCACACACTTAATTCCAGTAGCTAGAGCAGCATCTGCTCCCAGTTGGCCTACCCGCTCCCATACGAGTCTATTCAGGGACTAGATAATTCTTCGTTTGGAGAGAGCGCTGTTGTTGTTGTGCTGGTGGTGGTAGAGTCTGGAAGCGACATCCGATTTGTGGTGTTGGTGCAGCAGTCATTTGTCAGCATTGTATTCGCTCGCTTGAACTTCCTTGCCGCAGCTCGGCCGCCTTAGTCTCCAACAGTCGTCTCGCAGATGACTTCTTGATGCGTGCCTTGGATTTCAAGCGTTTTTGAAAATTGGATTTATCATTTGCGTGTTACGGTTTGCCAAACAAAGCTTGTGCTCTCTAAATATTGAGTACTAGTTAAATTCTTTCAGTGGAAGCTCAACTATTTATTGTCGTGTAGGTAAGTTGCAGCGCTTAGAAAGTTGTTTTTCTTCGATAAATATCCTCTAGCATTTTACAATACAGAAACTTGTCGTTTTTTTTTGTGTATGGGTGTTGTCTAATCATGTTTCGTACCCTTCTAGGAACTTTGGATAAACATATTTTACTGAATTTTTTCATAGCCGTGCGTCGTTTATAGCACTGCTGAGGTGTTGGCTTTTGTGTGGAATCATTATTTACGTTAAAAATTTTATGAGTACGATATCGGAATTTAAGTGCGCGCTCTCTTCCTTGACAGCATATTCCTCCGGTTGTAGGGGGGCAGCGCACTGGTCTCGTGGTCCCAAGGGAGTTTTGACTGTCGTAAAATTATTCATTCCTTGGGATGGAGTATTAATCATTGTTTGTGTTACCAATTATTGAATAGTGTCGTTATCTGAGTATAAGTGCCCTCGTGTTAATTGGCAGATAATGAAATATTTTTATTTATGTTTACCATTTTCTCATTCCCTTGCAATTTGTGTGCGTATTATGCGTGCTATCTATGTGCTGCAGTCTAATAATTATTGAATATAACATTGCATACTGTTAGTTTTCTATGTGAATCAGTTGAAACGTTTAGAATGAATTCACTAATGAATGCTAAAAATGCTAATATTTGCAAATGAGGTTCGTACCCGTGTATCTCCCATTCCCTCGCCATATTTGAGACTGAAAACACGGATGCTAGTATCATATCATATCAGTTTGTATCGATTTGAAAACTCTAGTGAAGTTTGAGTGAAGGTAGCTCGAGGCAGAGTTGAAGGCGCAATAGTAGCGAGGGCAGGTACGAGTCAGAGCAGACTGTAAACAGGGGGGGGGGCAGTCGTTCGGTGTAAACAAACTCGTCTCGGAAATATGCCAGACCATCCAACAGACGGTCAGCCTACCTTCTTGGCTGCAGGTTAAAGCTTGCCTTGAAACACGGTGCTCCCGCTGTCTCTCTCGAGTGTAGCAGAGGATGGTAGGCACGTGATCCTGATTGCTATTTGAGGGGGTATTTTCAAACTGATATTATTTACTCTTTGCGTTCAAACCTTCTTTATATCATTTCATCAAACTTGTATTATTTGGGATTTACTATTCTTTTAGACATGTAAGGCAGGTATTTGATGCATGCCTTCGTTCAATATTGCCTGATAGCCTACGGTTATGGGTCGAGTAAACCTCGTGATATTTGCGGACGGTACTCGTAGGGGATATTTATATCCCAGCTAGAGGGAACGTGTACATTTGGCCGGAAGCCTTCTCTGATGTAGTCCAACTACCAATACTGCAGGAGCCCGTCTTGATGAGAGCACCTGGGGGAGTAGCGCCGCACTCCATGTTGCGAGACTAGAGCGTCAGCCAGCTGTCCTTGCGCATTTTTTGTTGGCTGTATTCTAGCATCAAATTAGGCGTACTTTTCTTGTTCAGAATCATCAAGATTCTATCCAGAATCATCAAGATTCTATCCAGAATCTAATATATATATGTATATTTGTACGTTATATTTTATGGTGCGTAAATAGCTGCAGTTTGTACTGTATGACAGCGATGGCATCACCCTCACTTTATATACAATATTTCGAATAATTTCTCTTAATAAAGCTTAATAATCTACTCTCTGAACTTGTGTTGAAGGTAATTTAGTGCAAACTTGCCATACTCTAAGAACGCATGGTTGTAAAGCTTATACACCTGATTAGAGCTGAAAACTTTGATATTATTAACTCTGCTCTCCATTGTGCATTGTTCTAGTTGTTTAGTCGGAAATTTTGGTGTTGCTGTAGGTGTGACGAGCTGGTCGGTCGACTGCGAGAGCTCCGTGCCCTGAAAAGTGGCTTTTGAAGCTGAAGGCGGCGGGTGCGCCCGTGTCCGACATGAATACTGCTATTAAAAGCTTGTGGAATTGTTCTCGGTGTAGGACGGGCGAGTAGAGGTATCGCGATTGTGTGATGAAATTTCAAGTGATAGGGTTTTTTAGTGATATCCTCCAGAGATTAGTGTGAATATCATTTGGCATTGTCAATTCCCTTATAGTAGAAAAGTTAAGCTTTTGTATGTGCATTTGTGTGTAACTTTTGTATGATTGAATTTATGCGATCACGTGTAGTAGTGGGAACTACGTACTTGGAACTGAAGTGTTTGAGTGAACGCTAGAAGTCAGCTCTACGCTGACTTCCGCCTGTTCATCTGCTCTATTACTGGAGCTACTGATGAACTCAATTGAGAGGTAGGACTCCTGTGGACCGATTGTGAAGTAGGACCTCCCCTGACGCACGTGAGTGAGCGGCATCTGTCAACTTCGATGGGCACATGTGCACGCATGTCGACTTAGCTCGGTGTTGCCAACTCGTCCACCACAGAATTCTTGGGTTTCATGAGATATAGAATTTTTGACAACAATTGCGGTCGTACCTGAAATATCATACTCTGAACGTATCAAAAAATTTCCCGCAAAATAACTTCACTAGTTTTTTCGCACGGAATGAGGATCCAGTCTCCGATCACCGCTGCGCTTGTGCTGCGAGTGTAGTTGTAAAAGAGGGTTAGCTGGAGGTGTTGGGGCGCGTGTCTATGTGCGTCAGTGCGTACGTAGCGGCATCACTGGAGGTGGAGGACGAGCGGCATCGGTGGAGGTGGAGTAGCGGCGGCGGCGATGCTCGCTGTCGCTCACAGGCCTCAGTATTTGGCGGAGTGCCGGTGGGAACTGACGTGCTGTTCTTCTACTCCTGCCTACCTAGTCTCTGTGATCGACACACCGCAGCCCTCAGCATAGGGAGGGAGACAGTCGAGTTTCTGCAGATTTGGGTTTCACTCGGCATATTTTTTGTGAAGGGAGCCTTCATTGGAATTCACTAGTTTTCGAAAGGTTAAGATCTGCATTTCAAATTCTTCATCTAAGACTTCGTTAATTTCAACGCTCTCGTGAAAAATGGCTTCCGCTCTTGAATAAAACATCCGTTGCGCGGCAGCAGTAAAGGGTAAAAGTTGAATGTTACCCCATTTTACAGTAAAGGTTCTCCTCGTTATCCGATAGGAAAGGCAGCATCCTCTTTCGCGTTGTCTTGGCGTGTGGTCGAGCTTGTGACCTCGTCGCAACAGCCGTTTATCGGTTTGTTCTAAGGCGTTATTTGTTGAAGTTCATCCATTCCGTGAATGCGCCACGTACTTGAGATACATGCTAATTTTTATAAGTCCGCCACGGAGCGTTGTAACTGATCACTTGGGCCGCACGAAGTTACCAGTTCCACAGCTCAAGTTTATTACCGACTAGTTCGGAAAATTAGGTTTGATCCTTTGTAAAATCCGCATTTTTATACTTGTTTGATGGGGTGTGACGGGCCGCTTCCACGCCGAGATTCTTTGTTGCCTTCGTTCCTCTTCTCCGCCTAACACACCTAATATTTATTTTTTTCGTTTCAGTTGCGTTTATAAGTCTCGGTGAAACTCTGTTGAATTTATTAACTAGCTACCGCTTAATCGCTCATTGCGTGAGCCAAGCTTCGTTGCTTCTCATTATCACACAAAAAATCCTCTGTTGGACCACCTGCTTTGCTCTCGCGACCAAAGAAAGCCTCCGTCAACCAACGTCTGTGAGATACGTGCAATATAAGTAACTTTAGCTCCACGACTGCTTGAACAAACTTGGTTTCAGGTGAGATTTCTAAATTCTAGTAGTCTCTTGCTATAGCATAAGCCATTTTGATTTAGTTGTATTTGTTTTAATTTTTTGCCTCCGAATAGCATCACTCTTCTCGCCTAAGTGAGCAAGTATGTTCGCTCGAGATCCAAAAAACAGTAAAGTTCAATGCCGTGTCGGCAATTGGTTCGTCATGTCGATGTTCTTTGAATTTTCTCATTTTATTCATGTGTAATATTCATGTTTGCTGGTTGTCATGCACTCCTTGAGTTTACTTTAGTTGCCGTCTTAGATACGTTCTATGTTTCAAGTGTAAGTTGTGTAGTTTAATGGCGGAGAATATAAGCAGAATGCAAATCTTCATTTTCATTTTCAAGTGTTCCCTTTGTGAAAATGTTTTGTATTACTTTTAACCGTTCTATTTTATCTCTTGGATTTTTTAGATCATTCGTAGTTATTTAACACAAAGTGAAGATTTCTTCTAACTGAGCCGAAATGCAGGCATGTTCTGTACAGTAGTTTGAGTGGAATAAGATATCATGCTACGTATAATTTTTTGTTCATTCGAAGTGATGTATATGTTCAAAGTTTTGCTAGTTGAATATTTCGTTAGTTTTGCCAAGGAACTTTAACCTACAGACATTAAACGCATTTCCCAAACCATATCCTATTGAGTTTGTAACATAGTAAACTGGGCCAAAAGAACGCTTCTCTTCTCCCTGACTAAACATTTGAGTGTATAGTTTCTTTTCACCTGTCGATTTTGGTCGTCGAAATGTTTGATTTGTTAGTTGCGCAATGGTATTTACGGGAACTGTATTCTATTTTTCAGCAAGGTTATTTTAGGCAACCACTCCTTCGATAATGTTCGTAGCCGAATTTATCATATACGATAGTAATTTCCAAAGTCGTACGTGCCATTCGGTCTAATTTGTGGTAATTTTATCTCTTGTATTCAAATGGAAAGTCCTTCATGCCGTTTTAAAACTCGCAATTTTTATTTAAATAACTTCGTGTCATTCGAAGTTTGAAGCTGACATTTTTCGTGTCTGTGTCGTAAATATAAAATAAAACCATGGAAGGTCCGTCTTGTGGCAATACAGCAGTTCCAGCAGCAACAGCAGCTTCGTCATCGAGCAGGTGACGTTTATTTAAATCCACAGTTACGAGCTTTGTTGAGCTCCTCAATTTTTAATTTGCTTTCCAGCGTGATTGAATTTGATTTCTCTGAGTTTTGTTTCAAAAGTGGTCTCTTGTGACACCGGCCAACTAAAAAACTGCTTTCCTGTTTCATTTACTCGAACTCGTTTACCCTGCCAATCTCGAACCCTAAATTCAGAAGACAAGTTTTCATTGTACTCAGTGCTTCCATCTATGGTTCAAATTCTGAGGCTTATAATCGTTACCGTTAGTGTTGAGTGCTGCTGTTGCTGCTGGTATTTTTTCACCACATTTTACTTCACGCTGTTGCTTGGTCTACGAATTTATTTACAATAGTTTTTTAAATCCAATTTTTGAACTAAATTTTCCTAAAAACCATCAACCTTTCCCTCTCGCTTATATGTTCGTTCAAAAAGCTAAACTCTTACTGTTGCTTTCAATATAAATTTTGTGGCGAGCTATCAAGACATAATGTTTCGCTTCGGAAAGAATTCTTGTTCTAGCTGCACTAATTTTCTCCCAAATTGTTTTATAGGTTGAAACATAGTAAGTGAACGGCGATGTCGTAGCAATCTCGTATCTTCTGAACGGTTTTCTTTTTGTACAGAAGTGTTTCTCCAGGCTGAGAAATTTGCCAATTTCTCACGAAAAGTATCTGAAATTGAACTTTTTTAGTTTTTCTTGTTGTACCGATCTGACCGGAGGTTTGCTATTTACATAAGCTTCGTAGTACGGTCTGCTCAAGTTTTCCGTCACTAATCGAGCCACTTGAAAAATATTAACAATTCACTTAATCTCGAAACCACCTACTTTGTGTTTGCTTTTGACCAATGCCCTTTCTGATTTTAGAATAGTTCTAAAGTTGAATTAGAGTTTAAAACAATGCATGCATGCGTAAGAAATTTTAATACCATTGTCGTTTTTTCCTACTGTGAAAGTGTTGACGATAAAAATTAGGGATCTCTGCTTGTTTTTGATTGAGCTTCAAGGGAGGCATTTGATAATTCCAGTATGTAATGGGAAATGCTTAGTTCAGCAGAACACTGTGAAGCGCAGTGCGGGGACAGTGTCTGCGATTAGCCTGCGTGTGGGTGTCGATAATCGATCTGGGATGAAGGTTGGTATTCTGCATGTGACCTGCCTACCTCGTGCCATCGAATGTCTTAGGCACTTGCACATGTTATATGTCGTGGTGGCAAATAAACTCCTTTAACGCGTTATGCAAACTGTAGTTTGTTGCCACTATCGACCACTAATAATGTATTAAACCGAACGAATACGAAGATTCGTCAAGCCTATTTAATTTAAACTTCTGTACTGACATTGTTAAGCGAGTGTGATCTCGCTTGATGGCGCTGCTTTATGTTCACTCCCTGCGCGAATTAATCGATATCGATGAGCGAAGCTGCAAAAATTGCTCCTTTATGATGTCTCCTAATAATTTGGCTATCCCTAAAATCAGTCTCGGAGGTATAACTCGAAGTCTCGTCATCGATACGATGTGCCACCTTTCATTAGTCACTAAATGAAATCGATGCTTGAGCTGATGTCGAACAATAATTGGTACCAGCCACAACAGAAACATTTATCAAGTACACGAGTTCAAATGTAGTGGAAGAAGTACGCTGGGTCAGTAAAGCGCGTGTTCCTAGCGCAATGGTGACACAGATGCACCCCATTTTTAACGTATCTTAAAACCAATGAAGTGCAGCGGGTACGAAGAATCATTCTAACAGACTGGTAAAATATATCAAGTTGCGCCTTGAATCAAAATCTTCCAACTTCTTTAAAAGGATGAGCCTCGTGCAAGTATAATTTTACTCCATTTGGGTCACCTGGAATAACATCGAAATTTGCAGGTCGCGCGCTCCCGATGTAGTAGCTCTTACAACCCGAGCGTGCGTGAGGCAACCGCGAGTCCCTTTACGACGAGTTCACTCATTCTAAAGCGTGGCGCATTTGAGATTATGTTCCGTTGGTATTGCAAAGCTCTTACAATATGTTTTGAGCATTTAATTACGCATTAGCGCCTAAATTGCGTGCAACAATTACTTTTCGTCTGTAATAAGTTTAAATGATGTGCTCATTGATTGTATTTGAATCATTTTCCTGCTTGCTCCAATTTTATTTCAGGTTTACATAAGCGACAGAAAATTAATTTCTTGTCTGTAATGACATTCCGCATACGATTTTTTTCGTTCTTATATCCTGACGGAGCGTTTCCAGTACATGTAAAGGCTATTAAGAACTATAGTATGAAGTATCTTTACCTTGTTCATGACGGTGCAACTCGACGCTTGTCCAAGTACGTCGGTCTAACACTTATTACAGAAAATCTAAACCGAGTTTTGGAAGGCCTAGTCGCCTACTGAGTCGATGACCCTGTTGCGTCGACTTCGTTGCCTCGGTTACCTCGAATTTAAGCAGCGACGCGTTCACGGTAACGTTACATTACTCCTCGGTACCACAATTTGCGTATTTTTCCTGTACCGACTATCCAGTTCTTGAAGTAGTACTGCTCACCGATTGAAAATTGGCCTTGGCAGTTTTCAATTTTGCTCGGTTGGAATATGCTAGTTATTTCTCTTGAAAACGATTTATTTTAAATTCACGAATAGTTAACGTGGAAAAATTCGCGATTTCAAGTTTACCTTCGTTAGGGCAGAAACGTCAGATTTCATGTACGGGTGCAATATTGGTAGCTAATAATGATTTAAAGGCAGTGTTATCGCTGTTTTTGACTTGATCACGTACAATTCTAAAACGTTTTGTTTAAATACTATTTATTGATTTCATTGATAGGTAATTCTTCATCCTACGGGATTTTTCTCTGAAATTTCTGAAGACTCCTGCCCTACCCTTCGGAGGGTAAAGGATCGGCAATAGGGTTAGGTTTGATATGCGTTCCCAAGGGATATTGTTCGTTCCCTCAGCTACAGATACGTCTTTGGGACTTGTCGTTTGTGCACACTTCGCTTCCGATTTCCACGCCTTCGTTGTTTCTCCTTGCTCTTTATTCTTAACTTGCTGTTCCTATGTTTCTAAGCGCAGGGGAGCAGGTGTGGGAACAAATCTTTTGCACAAATTCCACGTTTTCTAGTCGATATTGAATGGTGTCTTCTCTACCACGTCTCACGTGAATAGCAAACTTCGCGCTAAGCAGTAGGGTGATCTAGTAGCGGAGACGCTGGTAGACAATATGCCCTCGTTGAGCAAGTGTTGTAGTAAACGCATCATTAAGATTCTGCTAAAAATCGCGAACGGTTCACTCTATGCTTGGTACATAGTTTTACGCGGAGGATCCTAATTTGCTTATAGCTGCAAATATAACAATTCTGCAACTGATGTTCATGTCATATCGAATAGGTGTTTTAACTATTTTCGTTCACAAATAGAACGCAACTTTATAGATTGAGAACATTTTTTTTATTTTTTAGTATCGCTCTGGAGCACCGTTGGATCACGGAGAGTTCAGCACGAACCATTGCTTCTAGCTCGTGAGCTCGATTGTGATCGCTTCGTGTCGTTGATGTATTCAACGAAAGTTTAATATATTCAACGAACACGGATATTTGCTTTGGTTCCTTGTATTTGCTCTCGATGATAATGGAAGTAATCTGGTTGTTCCTGTGACCTACGGAGTTGCAACTCGAGCAAACATTACTCGTCCTTAAAATAACCCGATGACACTTCTAAGTGTGTACGTGAATTATGTGATTGAAACCCGACGTAAAAATTTTTCGTTTCCTTCGTATACTCCCTTCGTCAGTATCATTAGTCATTTTTACCGTCTTCATTATCTGTAAAATTATGCGTTTATTTCTCTTCTGATCATGAAGGATTTACTTCCGCTTATAAATGAAACAAAGGGGATATATGAGGTTTGATAACTTTGATTAAAATTAATTAGTTCTTATTTCGAACTGCCAACCGTATGCACAAAACAAATAGAATAGGGGGAATACCCTACGTTCTATTTCTCATACATTGTGTTGAGATTTGCTGATTCTTTATTGTTACATATTTTTTTAGCATTTTTAATCTTCGTGTTATTGATTGCAATTCATACATGACAGTATTTTACAGTAAATGATCTCATACGTTTTCAATCTAACAGCTAAATTGGTAGATGAAAGTGAAATGGCGTTCAGTGCAAATATAACGCAAGGCACCAAATTTTTTGGAGTGGAGATGATTTTAATGCGGCACCTGGGCTTGGCTGTTTCCATATGGGCTCCCATCGGAAATTGGGGGAAAAACTAAGAAATAGCCAAAAAGAATGCGTAATCCAGGAATAAATGAATATTTCGAACGTGGGTTTTGCTCGTGACTTCAGTGAATACTGATGATCTAAATTAATTTGTATCTTGTTCGTACTGTCGATTCCGTCCATCATTTCAATTCATAATGGGGCTGATGTTTCGCTCGCTGCGAAGTTTATTCATATTATTTGTCAAGTAGGAAATCATGCAATTTTTTTGTGTGTTTTAAAAGCTTTTCCTTATCCCAGTCTTGAGTTTCCCAAGATTTCTGTTTAATTTACTTCCCCACATCGTCTATTTTTACATTTTATTTTAGCTCGGCTTCTCGTTCGAAATGCTATTCAGTTTCTAAAGGTGAATGCAGTGGGAAGAATATATCGTCTTAACACAGCTCCGTTCTTTGTAGACTTGAATCGCTGTGTGCCTCCATTGTCACGCCTTGTCAATCAGTCCATTAGAACAAGCTTTGATCTTCGTAGACCTTTGGATAGCCCCTGTAATGGACGGTTCTATCAACCGATGGACACTTTGATGGATAGACCCTGGACACAGGAAAAAGTCCTGGGTCAAAAGATCTGAACTACAGTCAAGCAACGGAATACTCCTAGAGCTTCTTCGTGGAGTGGTTTCGGCGGTGGCAGGAACTGTTATAATACATTACGTTCAGGATTGGAAGTCAACAAAATCAGGTGTGGGGTATCCTTGAATGGCTTCGCTTCTCAATCAATCTAATGATTGAGCACAACGTGAGCTTCTTTGTAGATAAGTGGAAGGCCAATTTGAAATGGGAAAGCGAAATTATACGTTTCAGACATTCATTTTATTTCGATTTGGTTGTTTTGCTGGGGGTCTTGCATGAATATTTATTTATTTATGTCCACACTTCGATGTGTAAAGTATTTTCCCAAGCTGTGCGAAGCCTCAAAATATAACAAACACTTTTCGTGTTGACAGTTCCTTATATGCAAGCCAGCTTTTTGTATTTAACCAAGACCTGCTATCGATACCATGTTCTTGAATCGCAGAAAGCCGATGACTTTCAACATGGATTGCTTTTTATATTTTCAGTCACTTGTGGGGCCCTAAGTAAATGTCTGTAAGAACTATTCAGAACAAGCTAGCAAAAGCTATGCCAAAGAAACATACTTAAGGATGATCATTTTCATGCCGCATGCTAAGTAAAAAATGCTCACTATTCTAGTGCTGGAATGCAAAAGCCGTAATGTTATTCACAAATAATACTGCTGCATTCGTTAAACTCGGTGTAAGTGTAAAACAAAACGTATCAAGCCCTGTGCAATCGGGTGTCGGTTTTGTAGAATTTAGACACTAATTTGATCAGCTGCTATTCACATTCACCAAGATAAGTTGCGAGAGTCAATATCAGTTATTCATGGCCTAAAGGAAGAAATATTCTTGAAAGATTGTGCTCATGGGAAATGAGCCCTAGTGAAGAGGTTCCTGGTTCGATGCTATGGGGCGGAGTTATTCCCTTGCGAAAGGAAGATTAAACACTATGCCTAAAAATTTTCCACGTGTCAGTCTGACTCGGAACGTGGGGTCCCTAACGAATTCCAAGGTATCTTGCTCAGTTGATGTAGAAATGTAGAAGTTGAAATATTGTACGGGGACTCAATCTCGAGTTGGTGCTAAAACAACTGTAGGTGTTACCAGTATTAGATTTAATTAAATGCCTTTATTTATTTTCACAATCTAAGCCCGGCCTTCGTGTTTTTCACTGCTCCTGCTTCTTTATAAGATTTTCGTGTGGTTTTTTGTATACTCGAGCAAACTGGGCCATGGTCAATTTGAGCTGAACTGGAACATCTGTAGCGATTACTTCAATTTAGCAGGAATTGCGTAAACTGTGAATGTGCCTCACCAGGGCTAGATCGAAACTATATGCTAACCTGGAACTTAAAGAGACTCGCCCAGCAGGTGTATATGATGAGTACCTCATGCAAAATGTTCCCGAGTTCTTCCATGTGCCGAATATCGTTCCATTAGCGAAAAGCGGGTCTATTGTTAGAGCAATGCGAATTACAGCTCGATAGATGAATGTTATTCAACGTTTGAGTCCCAACGTTAGATTATTTTTGTATTGAAAAGTTCATTGATTGCGATGCTTGTGGTAGAGTGCACTATCCTTTTGTCAATCGCACGTTGACGTTTTTATATTGATGATTTTCTAAAAATTTGTATTCCACCTGTTTCACTGATTACTTAGTAGTTGAAATACTTGAAGTAGAAACGTACCTACTCGCCGATGAAAAAAGTCGCTTCGTTATGATGCGCTTTAATTAATTTGGCATTTAATGCTCATTGCTGTTTGGTTTTATTCAATCAGAAGGTGTCATTTCTTTGTCATTTGTATGCATACACATCGGAACTTGCATTGGAGATAGATCTGAATATTTCTTGAAAAATTTCAACATTGCAGGGGGCGGTTACGTAGAACCTCGAAAGGCTTGCGTGCTGCTGGCCATGGAATGACAACTGAAAAACGTGCGACGAGATTTAACGGTCTTTTGGGACACAAAGAGAAGGGCGGAAGAGCTTTTCTCCTTCGTTTTTGGGTAGAAAAAAGTTCGGTAAAGCCTTTTAACAATTCAGTCTTTTTTTGTCCTGAGAAGGTGAAATATCCGCGAGAAAACTTAAGCAAGTTTTTTCTAGTTAATGGAAGGTGAATTACGAAAAGACTTCAACTGTTACTCAAAAACTATGACCTGAATTGGCAAATTTGAGGTTTACGAAAACCGTTTCAAACGGAATGCATCGGACACAGCGTCGTTCAGAAAGCCTGGCTCGTTCAGTTCAAATATGGATTTAGACTTAATGTGTTCGTGTCATCCTACAAGTCTCGCGTTTCAATGTGGCTTTCAGGGAAAATTCTTGGATATGTTTCTCGTATTTGTAGTTTTCACTCTTCGTGTATGGTCTTGTCGGAAAATTTTCATTTTACTTGAAATACTTCATTTTTATTATATTTATATAGTTATAATAGGGGTGTTGCCGCTTTCTCCTGGTTCTCTATGCGTGTTGGTCGCGTGCTATTCCTTCTATTTGCTGGCCCCTGCCGCAAGTGTTGAGCGCACCTGTTAACGTATAAAATCGCTCGTGCTCTCAACTGATCAGTTTCTCATTTTAGCTCAAGTTTCGATGCTCGCTGGAAGGATGGAGGACTTGCAATTGGTCAAGAATTATTGACGTGTCGAACATATTTTAGCGCGCTGATTAATGCTTCAGTATGAGTGTTCTATGATTTTTTTGTGATAGATTCCTCTTTTAGTTTGCTTATTAACTTCCAATAGTTCTTACAGGTGTTGGGAATTTGAACAATACATGGATTACGTGACGCAGGCTGTTTTTCGTGTCGACGTTTCAACACTTGAGTCGATACAAAAATCGTTTTCCTCAGCTTCATGTCTAAACATATCAAGTCTTGTTGGATGAGCCCCGCTACTGGTGGGAAAAACTCATTTAAATTTATGAATGCCCTACGAGTCGTATTTTGAAGTAAAATTCGTGTTGAAATGGAGACATTCAGAACTGCTGGCCCTGTGCATACAGGGCTGCATACATCGGTCCTGGTGGTGGTGGTGGTGGTGGTGCTACCCGCACGTGTGTGATCGTCTCACACTTGTTCACTGTTCTGCCTTACTGCAGCTGTCGCACCTGCTCAGCTCCAGCTGAGCTGGGCGTACATACTGTCCAAGAGACATGGTACCGTTAGCGTCGAATCGATGGATGAGTGCCTTGAGTTCATGCTGCGTCGCCGTGTTCGGGCGAAGTCTTAGCTATGCTTTCGATGCACTTCCACCGATATTGTCATGTAACATTTGTTTTCCTTTCTCTTCTGTTATTCATCCATAACTGTGTGTTCTCTGTCGAAGAGTGTCTTGGAAAGAAAGGCGAAATTACTCGTTTTCAGATTTCTTCTTCTTCAGGAGTAGTGTATTTCTTGTTTTGGAGAGAATTATTTGTTACTACAGGATGATTTTTTTCGCACTCGTTTCAAGTTTGCATCAAATTTTTTCATATTTACATGGACTCTTGTTTCTGTAAGCCCTGCCAAATCCCTACGTGCACTTTCAGTTCTTATAATTAGATTGTTGCGCTGTGACCTTCGTTTCCATTTCATCACAGGCAAATGTACAACACAGCCGCCCTTCGTGTTCAAGTTGTGCTTCTCTTTTCGGTTTGCGGTCCCTGATTTTTGTTTTGGAGATCGCATCATTTTTTATTTATTAATACGCTGTTCCTACTACGACGTCTGCTTCTTGTCCCCCACTAGTGCTTTTTGATCTTTGTGATGAACTTCTAATACTGGACTGGTCATGCAATACCTCGGAAAAGAACGAGTAATAATGATAGCTTTTCCTAAATAGTTCAATATATTCATTTTCGTATTTCCTTTGTAATGCTAAAATTCTCAGGTTACGTTTCATTCTGGCAGATTAAGAAAGAGTAAAATAAATTTCGAGCATATCACCATATCGTTATGCGCTCTTACCTCTGAAATACAAGTTTAAGCATTTATAACATAGTTTTGTTTTGTTGTTGCAGCTTCAAAGTGAGCGTGGAATCGTGGATGTCCGGAATGATGAATGGTATGGACAGTTGCGCTCCGGCACAGAACGGCACCGCATCATCTAACTCCTCGCAATCCGGCATGGTGGAAGAAAGCAAAACCAACCTCATCGTGAACTACCTCCCGCAGAGCATGACCCAGGAGGAGATCAGGTCTCTGTTCTCCTCCATAGGCGAGCTCGAGTCCTGCAAACTAATCAAGGACAAAGTTACAGGTACGTTTTATATATGGTTACGGCTGTAGTGATTACTTGCTAGCATTGTTGTTTACTTTTCAACAGATGTTCCGTGCAGTGATGCCAGCCAGAGCGACTTAAAGTACAGGTAAGTCTGTTGGAAAAAACTGCGTAAATAGCATGGAGATCATCGGGCAACTTGGCAAGTTTGTCTTCGTATGTGAACACATTTCTTGAAAATTGACCTTGTCATGCAGTAGAACTCGGCTCAATGCAACCAGAACTTTGTCAGTTGAGACTTCAATTTCAACCTAGGTCTTCGAGGTGGTTTGTTCCCTAGGAACTGAAATAACTGATAACAAGTATGGAGCTTTCGTCCGGGGTGACTTATCAGGCTCACTGCTGTGGAAGCGAGCTGCGCTGACTAGGCCTTGTAAGTTATTTTGATACGCGAAGAAAACTTTTCATGTTGAATTGAGAAGTTGGTCGCACGACGGCGCTCATAATAAAAGACAACTGCTAAGAACTAGTGTCAGAGGGCGATGGGAATACATCAGTAAGACCTGAGCGTCTTGGCGCGAATGGCTTTAGAGATGCGTGCCTGAGTCGCAGCTTGCATTAGCAGATTGCGAAGATCCCGTACTGCTGTGGCTGCTACTGCAGCTGGTGCCTGTGCAGATTTCATAAGCACACTAGTAACTTCAAGCTGGTGTCTGCACTAGATGCAATCTTTAGGCCCACGGTATTACACTGGGTGCACAAACAAACTTTTCCGAAGGAAAAATTAATTTCATGCGCTTCAGACGAAAATGAAGAATTCCTACTCTGCTAAAGTGTCCGTAAAAATGCTTCCCCCTTTACATTTGGCACTTGAAACATAAATTTTAATCTCCTTGCTGCGTAATGAACGTTCATGTAGCAGGATCTGATTGTTTCATTGATTTTTGAGCCGTTCAGAAGTTCACGTTCACGATGAACCGTAATTGTTACGCTATACTGAACTTGTAGTGTTACATTGATTCGAGGTTTTTTGTTTACTGCGTTGAATGCACGGAAATCTTCTAATTGCTACATCTTTCTTCCTCCTTCATAAAAGTTTAATACCAGAACGAAAAGAAGGATCTTGTTTCAGTCATATTAATGCTAAAGCCTTGCAAAGTATTTCTTGCATTACTTGTGAAGATGGTTATCATTCTTCATGTCAACCATATCAAGAATCTGAACTTCATCGTGGCTCAGCTCAATTTCACTACATATTAAGGTTCATTTGTAAGACGGCTGTAATAGATGCAAAATTTTGACAGAAGCCGCTGTCATGCATGCTTGTTTTGTGCGAGTGACGAGCGAAGTGCAACGTTAAGTGTGCACAAAGGGTCAAATAAATATACATAACGTACCATATGATTTATATTTTTTTCTTTTTTTAGCATATCCCGGAAAACCTTGGAGAATTGCGAGTCCTCCGAAAGAAAAGACAAGATCTAAACACATGAGGTAATATTTAGTGAACAAGAATTGATTTGAAAATGTTCAAACAACTTCTAAAATAGGAAAACAAAGTGACAAATAAGTATTGGTAACCAAGTTTGAAATTCTCGAACAACTCAATTCAGTACCACCAGCATGTTGAAAATAGAACAAATTCTGTTCTTCCCTTTCATAAAAAAATACAGCCCACGTAGTCTACAAGGGTGCATTGACCGGTTCGGTTTTTTGTGAGGTAACAGCATTCTCAGAATTGTTCGTGACTCAATTATGATTACTTAAGATTATATATGAACACGAGGCTGGCACCGGTCATAGGGAAATTTTCAGGAAATTCTCTATTTCTATCAACACTGTACATGCCATTATAAAAAAAAAAATTGAAAGAATTGTGGTCTATCAAACAAGATCGGGTACTCGAAATAAACACGAGATCGCTCAATAATTGTTACAATGGTTACGACAGATCCTCGGGTACCTCGCGTAAAATTAGTACAATATTTACCATCAGTAGAGGTGAGCGCATCGAAGCAAACCATTAGTAATATTCTGTGTAAATAAATCCTGAAGAAATCCATTGTCCGAAAATAGAACCTGAAGAAAGAACGTACGTATTGCATCTCGGTTGCAGTATGTAAATGCTCTTGGCAACGAACGAGGTGACATATTAATATATAGATATATTCTCTGGTCTAAAGAAACAAAATCGATCTGTTTGACACTAATTAAAGTAGGACTATTAGCCGAAAACCGAATACTCCCATGCAACAACGAAACGCCCTGCCCACAGTGAAGCGTGTTGGTGGTAGCATTTTATGGGGTTGTTTTTCCTCTGTAGGCCAAGGAGGACTCCATGTCTTTGAAGGAACCATAAATTCGATTAATTACTGCAAAATTTTGTCCGGACATTTGGTGCCGTCTGTTCAGGTGCTCTGGTTTGAAAGAACTAAATGGATGTTTCAAGAAAACAACGACCCTAAGCACTAGTTCAAATACACTTCGGAGGGGCTCCGTAGTAAGAGGATGAGGGTTTTAAACTGACCTTCACTATCGCCAGATCTTAATCCAGTTGAAAATGTTTAGAAACAGTTGATGAATCAAGTTAGAATGAGGAAACCATCAAATGTGGCTGAATTTGAGCTATTCTGCATTGAAGAATGGCGGAAAATACCTTCGGACTTCTGCAAAATCCCCATCTCTTCATACCAGCGTACCTGAGAGTGGTTGTAGCTAATAATTGCTATGCGAATAAGTATTAATATAGTTCAATGTTATGTTACCAATAATTATTTACCGCCCTGTTTTCTTATTTTCGTTGTTTGAACATTTTCAATAAATTCTTCACGAAACTTCACCTGACGCGTTTGATCGTGTCACTTGTTATGTAGGACTCAAAATTCTCTAAGGTTTACCGAATTATGTTTAACAGCGAAAAATGTGAAGCATTTGGTACGTTGCGAATAGTTTATTTGACCCACTGTATATACAGGGTGACAGAAAAACAGGAAGTTGAGAAAAACGATGATAGTAGACAAAATAAAACTGTTTTGACAGCAACTGCACCACCACAACTTGCATTCTAATAGACAGTAATCCAAACTGTTTGAAAATTACATCCCATAGATGGCGTCCTCCTCTACATATGCGTTCTTCCTATCTGCTGTGGAGGT